>JSUI01006512.1:71990-82106 GCA_000833645.1 Huntiella omanensis | reverse complement strand
TGGAGCTGGTCTTGGGCGTTACGAAAGGCTGGGCAGTTCAACGAAATATGGATGACTGTCTCTCTTTCCAATCGGCAGTGTCTGCACAGGTCCGAGTCGACCTTTTTAGCGTGGAGCAGAGCTGGGAGGTAGTTCCCTCTACTCATTAGAAGGTGATATAAGGCGGTGGTCAGCGAGCGGGGGCCTTTGATGGGCTTGCGAATCGCTACNGGGCGTTACGAAAGGCTGGGCAGTTCAACGAAATATGGATGACTGTCTCTCTTTCCAATCGGCAGTGTCTGCACAGGTCCGAGTCGACCTTTTTAGCGTGGAGCAGAGCTGGGAGGTAGTTCCCTCTGCCCATTAGAAGGTGGTAGAAGGCGGTGGTCAGTGAGCGGGGGCCTTTGATGGGCTTGCGAATCGCTACTTTGCTGCCACCCAGTCTGCTGTAGTGTTTGCCGCAGGGGCCGGGGTCTTCTTCGTCTCCTTCGTACCTAGGCCGGGTGAAGCTGGCTTGCCACTCCGTTATGGCTGCTTCGCGCATGGTCCTTTTGATGTAGCTGGCGGTAACCTTGGGTTTCTCGATAAAGGATAGCTGGAGGGCATCCTTGGCGCGTTGGTCGACAAACTCGTTGCCGGGGATTTCCATATGGCCTGGGCACCACTGGACGACGATGGCGGCGTTGTTAAGCGATGGCGGGAGGCGGCGTACCATTTCGGACCAGTAGGTGGGCTCGTTCAGGCGNAATCGCTACTTTGCTGCCACCCAGTCTGCTGTAGTGTTTGCCGCAGGGGCCGGGGTCTTCTTCGTCTCCTTCGTACCTAGGCCGGGTGAAGCTGGCTTGCCACTCCGTTATGGCTGCTTCGCGCATGATCCTTTTGATGTAACTGGCGGTCACCTTGGGTTTCTCGATAAACGATAGCTGAAGGGCTTCTTTGGCGCCCTGGTCAACAAACTCGTTGCCGGGGATTTCCATATGGCCTGGGCACCACTGGACGACGATGGCGGCGTTGTTAAGCGAGGGCGGGAGGCGGCGTACCATTTCGGACCAGTAGCTGGGCTCGTTCAGGCGACGGATTGCTGCTTGGCTGTCGACGAAGATAGTCTTCTAGGTTCTATCATAGCCTCCTGAAAAGACATCGTGACATATACTCATCAACCAATAACCCTATCACCGTTCGTGCACCATAACAACTCTAATGTCACACGTCATCAAATCAACACGACTTCACCTCAAACTATGACCCCCTCTGTCCCAGGAAACCACGCCGGGTATATAAAGCGATGATGGGATGCGGCTATTTTGCAAGTACCGAATTCGTCATGGCCCATCGTAACTCAACCCCATACCTGACGCAAGGGCTATAGGCAATGGATCTCTTGCAAGTTGTTATAAGGCACAAGGAACAAGGCACTATGTACTTTGCTTGGCGGTAATGACATATGATTGCTCGTGAGGGGAATGAGACTAGCTAACTAACAGATCACCGTTGACGTCCTGACTCATATACACGACTTGGCTTCAGAGCATCGGACGAGTTGACTACTTCTCCCATGAGCTTGATGGGAGAGGATGGCGCAGTACGGGGCAACGAAGAAGAATCACAAAAACGGTCTGAAATTAAGAGGCTGGTGACACAACCATAGTCAACTAGAGCTAAAACGGGGAATCCCACGTTCACTACAGCATCTATGGCAAGTGAACCTCCAACCTTCAAACCATTCTTCTTCATGCCCTGGTCGGACCTCTGCTGGCGACTGTCAACAGAGGTAATTAGTTTTCCGACTCGTCAGCGCTGAGATCCAAAAGGTCATTGCCGGTGTTAGCAGTCTTGGCGGACTCCAGCATGCGCTGGATGAGCCCAACGTTGACCTTGCTAACTTTAATGTTCTCCGGGCGAGGGGGAAGATAAGGACAGTCAGGTTGGTGGTGACCGTCGGCGCCGCATCGGATGCAAAGGCCCTTGGAGCGTCGGTTGCGTAGTTCCTCGGTAGAAAAACGTGCCCCATAGACCCGGTGGTCGGAGGAATCGTGGGCCGCATATGTCTTGGTCCAGTCCATGTGATCGGGATGGGCGGCCGAAAAAGAGTCTTGGCGACGGGGAGGAGATGGCGGTGATTGACGATGTGTAACGATAATTGTAACGATGAGGAACGATAATTATAGCGACGACAGAGAGGATCAAACCGATGTGAGGCGTCAATACTTCAGCGTCCCGAGATGCCGATAATACTCCCGTAAAGGTTCACAAGCAGCTTCTGCGCGGACGTTGGCTATTGATGTCGGGAGTTTGGCACTCGTACATATATGTCCGTAGAGCTCTCGACTGGGCGCATTCTAGGCCCATCTTCGCGAGTATAGCATTGCAGTGTGCTGTACCAGCTCCTCGAAAGTTCATCCAACTGCCCGCTCGACGTGAAAATTTCGCTGTTCCACTGATTGGCTGTGTGAACGTTAAGAGCCATGAGAATCAATACAGAAAATCAACTAAACACAAACAAAAGACTTAAAAGATAGACAAACTTGAAAGGCTCTTGAGGAAATCGTCCGAAGCAATTTGTTCCTCGAGGATATCGGGTACGCCCTTTGTTGAAGAGTATGTAGGGCTGGGAACGTTCTCAGTGATAACAGACTTAGCAAAGACTGTATCAGCAGCAAAATCAAACTCCCCTCCTAATCGCCCATTCCTCCGCCAAACCAAACACCGTTTGCAGAGCGACGCTGACCTGCTCCGAGGAACGACCTCGAACAAGCAAGTTAGTATCGTCTGCGAACCCCACACACGTAACATCCGGGTGACACGACGCCACTAGTTCATGCAAACTGGCAATGAAAGTAATGAACAGAAGAGGTGAGAGTGGGGACCCTTGAGGCACGCCGGATCGAACTGGCCGTCTGCCTGTGTCAGATCCGTTTAGCGAAAGAGAGGCTTCTCGATCGCTAAGGTAGCTCTGAAGCCACCGCGTAAGCCACTCTGGGGCACCCTTTTGTGCAACCTCGAATACAAGCCATTCGTGGTCGACTCTGTCGAAAGCTCCTGCTATATCTAGCTGCAATAAAATAGACTGCTCCCTCTGGCCATGTGACCTCTGAGTAAACTCTTGGACTGCGCGTATCGCCGTTTCTGTTGATCACTGTGGGCGATTCCCCATTTGTCCAATAGGTAGCAATGGATCGAGCGTCACGAGAAAACGCTGTGCAATAATCTTCTCGATGACTTTCCCAGCAGTAGACAGTAAATAAATGGGTCTCCATCCGCCTGACTGCTTCCTCGCTACGTCGGTTTTCTCGGGCTTTGGGCGAGAAACATTGGCTTCCGGCAACTGGGCCTTGGCCACGCCCTCAAGGGCAGCGACTCGAGACAGTAAATCCCCCTCTTCGCACCGTATCGGGATGTGGAGTGAGTCAGCCGAGCAGGCCACAAAGCCCACCTTTAACTCGGGCACGGCTTCTTGCACATGCCGACGAAAAGCCACGGCCCATTTGGGGGTGACTGTTGTGTCTGTGATACGTAAGGTGAGAGATAATGTATTGGAGATCTATCTATGACACCCAGGTGCAGGACCGTGCGCGGGTACTTATACCCACGTCACCCCCGCACCTGGGTGTCAGAGATAGATACCTAATACACATCTCTCACCTTACACATCACAGACACAACACGGGAGGCCTGAGAGTCCATGAGTAGCGCTTCCTCCGCCGAATCCAAAAATAAAGGCTGATCCTGCAGACAGATACGAGTTGCAACGTCGTGGTCATGGCAAGTGACGACCGGATCGGTGGGGTGGGAGCGGTGGTAGGCCACAATGGCCGCAGCATTAGTGACCTGCTCGGCGGAAACCGCCATGTTGGATGTCGTAGTATTACACGTGTCAGTAAGTCGATCGTGGACGCTGTCGAGCGGCTTGACAGGGAACGAAAATAAAAAGGAATAAGGTAAGAAACAAAAAAATGAAATTGTTGCTGGTATCGTTGCCCTGGTATCACAGCTCAGGCGTACACGGAAGCGTTGCTACCAATGTTGTGCTGAGACGTGAAATGAGTAAGACAAGACAATATTCCAAGTATCAACTGAGTAACTTCCCCTCTCTCTTCCTCTCTTTCTATATAGAACTCTGCCTTCACGCCACTGGCGGCGAGTCGACACAACATGACCAACACGTTGTCAACATGGTTACGACATGGGTACCATATCGAAGGGGGTACGAACCCACGCCACAAGAGAGGTGCGAGAGGATTCTTGCTTAGTCCACGCAGTATAGGCCGTATCATATTTTGTCTTGGCCTCCGCGATGGTTTCCTTGTTGCGTTGTTTAGCTTTGTCGTGGGCGCTTTCTGCCATTTCGTAGCGGGCCTTGGCCATGATCGCCAGTTGGGACATGGCCTCGCCCGAGACCCGAGTCGTTTCAGCAGTGTCGACAGCACGGCGGTTACGAGAACGCTGGGGAACTGCCGAGGCGTCGGTTGCGTAGTCGTCGGGGTCGAACTTTAAGATGTCCATTAGTACGGACATCGGGGGGACCGGACCAATTATCGCCTCCAAGCCAATTCGAACGTAACCGAAGCGCAAGTACCTTCCCCCACAAACCTTTGAGAATCCAGGCTTCGGAGAAATAGCATTTCTTGAGGCGTGGAAGAACAGAGATATGTACTACGCGAGTGCCAGCCAAGGTGTCACGAACTTCGACATGGTACCCCTGCGGTGACCATGTTGACACACGTATTCTACAGTCCTGACAGGCTTCTTCTCCTTAGCCCGTCTCCGCCTCTCCCGGCTGACCCGTGTCTTCTCCTCCGGAGTGAGCCCCATCCCCTCCGGAAGCTCAACTCTCCGCAACAGCCCAGCTACCCCGCGAAAAGTCTCCACCATGTCGAAAGCCTCAACAGGCGCACCAATCTCACGAAGACAACGCTCCACGTCCGCGGACGACCATGACCCATTCGTATTGTCCCGGTCATCTGCTTCTCCCGCCTCGTCGATTTGCATGGCCCCGTTCTCGGCGACCAGCTCAGGCGTCTCCCCGTCCACCAAATCAGGCGTAGGCAACGCCCCGGCACCAGAAGAGGCTCTATCTATACCTGCTTGCTGAGCCATGTCGGCGAGTGAAAAATTACGGTTTATTTAGTGTGTCTTTAATAGAAAATGAATTGAGCTGAACAGCTTGGCTATGTGTCTCCCAAAGAATTTCTCGTCCCCTCAAAACGACCTTTGATTGGACAGTTCTCTTAGGTGAGGTAAATAGGTAGGAGAGTTCTGAAAGATGTAAGATTGTAATCGGGAATATAAGATAAACTTGATGTTTGAGTGTTTCAACGATTGCTCCGCTCCAAGAGCCTGACTGTTGTCCTTGCCAACTTCCTGTTTCTTGGCATCGGTAGTTTGGCGCTTATCGGCTTGCCGGTCTTCTCTGGCAGTACGGCGCTTGCGGCGGGCGGTGGACCGGGATTGTGACTCGGGGCGTTGGGATGAGGCGTTGCCCTTGGGACTGGAGTCGCCGTTGTTGACGAGGGTGGCAAGGACAATTCCACCAGGTTGGGTTCCATTGGCATTGCGGCGCATCTGGAGGCAGATGTTGCGGTGGACATCCTCAGTAGTGATGCGGTTCTCCGAGATGGCCTCAGCATGAGAGGTACTATAGTTGAGAGCCCAGGCACCCATAGACACCACGGCGTTCTGGAAGAATTCTTCAAACCAGACAGAGCTGCTCTGCATTGCACTCAGTCCACCATCACGGCATAGGACGACATCAGTCTTCCACTTGGTGATCCAGGCTTGAGCCTCGGTTTTGCCGTGAGGCATGGTGCGAATTGACTCCATGGCTTCGCCATACTTTTCGAGGAGGGACTGCTGGAGGGTAGAGCTCGAAACGCCGACTGCTTTGTGAATGGCGTCGTAGGCTTGGCAGAGGTCATACTCGTCCGTGTCGTCGAGGACCGCGATGATGGCTGGGCTGACATGATCAGTTAGCCATTTCCAGAGACCGTCGCAGGCCCGCTCCTGGTGACGATAGGTTTCACGGTCAATCTGGAACTGACTAATAATGTCGGCCTCCCGGTGGAGCGAGCATAAGAGCGGAAGGTGTGTGGTATGGAAATCGGGCCATTCGACAATAGAGATAAGGGTGACAGTGAAATCCATCTTGGAACGGGGACGGGAATATATTGTTCCAAAGAAAAAGAAAATGAGTAACTTGTGCAGTAGAAAAAGAGAACTCTTAATCTTGCATCTTTCAAGTTCTCTTACTATCGTGTTATCGGTGGCAGTGTGTTCGACGATGAATACGGAAATGCTCGACGCTGCCTGGTCAGAGCACGGACGTACATAGAACGAAGCAGTAAATTAGGGTGTCGGGACGCGTTGATACTCAGATGGTTTACTAGTGGAAGTGGTGCGCAAGTGCTTCGCCAAGTTGACTTCGGGGAGGCCCAGTTTCAGTGTCACTGTGTAGACCGCGTTCCAGAGTGGGTGTCGTTCTTTACGGAAGCCCATTACCGTCACTGCGAGAGTGTGCATTTCATGGTATGCCTCTGGTGATTTGGTCATTGGAGGGTTCTCCATGAGATCCATAGCCTCAAAGAGCCTAGTGCGTCTCCGGGAGGAGCTGATGTGTGCGGGTGGCGAAGATCCGAGTTGGCGCGAGACATCTGACCTGTACTCAGTAGTAAATAGTTCGTTTTGTAGCCACAGTGTCAATATATCGTTCACCGGATGGTAAATCGAACTCTTCTCGAAAAACAATCACAGATAGCCGTTTAGTTTTTTTCAGAGGAATCGCCGAGGAAAACGGGGTGAAACTGTCCTTGACGGCAGCGGTGATTCATACGATCAGAGCTGATTCTGCGGGCCTAGTCACAAGATTGTGCGACACAAACATCCACCGTGACATCATCAGCCTGCTTTTTTCCGATCCACTCTATCTCTGTGTCATTCTTCTCCGAGAAAGCCGCCTTGGGAATGCGGCCTGTAGGCCGAATGCATGTCCATACAGCAACCAACATGCTCCGGCTACAGTGAGGTCGGACTAGAGGCTTCGGTCGACAATCGGAATGCTCTTCGAACAGAAAATAGATAACATATTTGTTCATGTCTCCATGCCGCGGTTCCAGCAACGCGTAGCTATAAGTGCTGAGTGGCTTGTTAGCTTATGTCTGGTCTAGTGCGAATCGGCTTACTTACACTAGAATTGAACTTTGGCAATGGCGACGCGCCCGTCGTTGCAGATCGTCGACATGCGAGACTCAATATGAGGTATCTACCCCGATAGAGACATGTGCGAAAAGTGGGGTGGGTAGAAAAAAGTGTGTAGTGAGTGGCCGTAAATGTGGCTTGTGGCACTCACTACACACTTCACTTGGAAACAGTTGTATCATACACGTTGTTGGATGCACATCATGAGAACATTAAGCAAACGTCCATTAAGCTTGGGACAGTTCGTGCCCCGCTTTTCCAGCTGTCTTTTAACCAGTAAATTCCTTCCCCGCTCTACGAACTGACGGATTAACCGAGAAACCCTTATTTGCGTCCGTTCACGGTCGGTGATAATGAACAGTAGAAAAAGACCCGAAGTGTACCCGCAACAAGATTATTCGTCGGGGTCAAATCAAATATACAGATAGAATCGTTTCTGCAAATTTTGGGTCTTCTAGATTCTAGATTGAATCTACATATGTATGTACTAATTAGGCACACCGGAGTGCCACCGACAAAGTGTAGGTACAACCACCGCCAACATGCGGGGTCATTTTGATGATAGTTAGGGTTGGGGTTATAGAATGACGTCAACCCGACAAACGATGCCAATCTCTCGAGTTCGCGATGCAGTAGCAAAACGTGGGGAATATTAACTATACATCGAGTGGGGGATGAATTACGGATCTCTTACCTGACGTCCAACCCAAAGCTCGGTAACTCCACGTTGGCAACTATAAAGTGAAGCCTTCCCAGTCGAATGTCCACGGAACGACGTTGTAATCGCCGTATCACGAAGAAGTCTGCGCTCTCGGAAGGAAATACAACGAGTCCTATACCACATGAGGCAGAGCTTATTTTCTTCCCGCGGAGATCTGCCTCAGACCATAGACTGTTCGCAAAACTAAAAACCTTATCATCAGAGACAAGTATAGGTCCCGGTGCCTATCACCCGGAGTTGTTGTCTAACACGAATTCAGCGTCCAAATCTTAACATTCTTGGTACAGAAATAACACGTATAGTTACAGTTCGGTGGTCTTCCGAAAAGCGGGTGCCAGACCATCTCGAACTAATGGAAGCCGGTGCCTCACCCGTGTCTGATATTGCCGTTCTTCGCCAGCATCAGAATCCATAGGATCGACAGAGATGACACCGATAATTACTTGATGCTGTTGCTGCGATGTATTCGAGTTTCCAACTTTGTGTCCCCAATGTGATCGTCCTAGCGTATTGCCTTTTTGGGCTGGAGCCTGCAAACTGCGTCAAACTGCCGAGGCTTGGTACGTAAGTGCCCTTTCTGATCACAATGCCATGTTTGTACAGCAAGTCAATACTGGCAGAGAATGTGACTTTACTTGTGGGGCCACTGTTTATTGAGACTTTAGTCTTACACTTCACAACGTTTGCTAAGACCGTGCTACGTTTTTCCGCCGCCATGTCGTCTAAGTAAGTCCAAAAAGAGCGACTTACACCAGCCCCGTTAGGTTACCTATGCAGTTACCCGAGAGCAGTTGTGTAACTCCGCGCAGGTTGCCGAAATGCGATATGCTAGTCGAAGAGATTTTGTCCTACTGAATTAAAGATGAGAGCAGCGGACACATGCCAACAGCCATTCTCTAAAACGAACCCCCTTTAAGCTAGTAACACCGGTCAAGCGATCTAGCTAATAAGCCGCCTAAACTTGCGGTATCATGACATCTGATGCACTGCGCACTGTGGACTATAACCTCGTATTGAGACGTATTACTCTGATATCAACGTGTCAAAGCGTATCGACCTTGCGATGCGGTGGACCTCATATCCATGAAAGACGACCTATCTGCTTTTGTTATTTACTTCCATAGACGAGGCATTAACTCGTCTGAGGGAACTGTAACCCGTTCACGATGCAAATCGACTGACTATGGCCTCGACCTGTGTGAGGAAGATGTGGGAGACTTAAGCAGCTGCCAGCTGATGCCAGCTGAGAGCTTGAATGTTACAGTGCTAATTAACCCGCGCACCAAAAAGGCACTGTGGGTTTGTTGTGTAACCCTACCCAAGGCAGACCCTACCAATCACCTATTGCAGAATTTTTGAACATCACGACATGTTCACCAAAGTGGCATAGGAACAGTACGTCATTGAAGAAGCAAAGAGGCTCTAGGGACGTTGCAACCCGTAACCACACAAAAACAAAAAGAACAACAATACATACAACACCGGGTATTCGCACGTGGTCACCCACCGTACTACTAATCCAGCGCTCTGTGGCTTGACTATGGGGGAGCAGACGGGACCCCGTATTTTCCGCAGGCTATGGTCGTATGTGGAGGAAAGCACTGCTAAAATATACTATATATGGTCTATCTTTCTGAGTAACCTTGGACCCGTCAACCTTCTTCCTTAATACCCTCGGAATGGTACCTTCGAGGTTGGCGATGCCATTTCCTTCGGACACGGGCTGGATTTTCCCCCAATTCGTTGTCGGTTGTATTAAACCACACACCACTCCCCTTCTCCCTTCTTTTTTCCAGGTTCTTGCCTCTCGTTAGGCCCAACCTGATCGATTGCCGCCAAGCTGGCTTCTCTTGATCCTCACAAGAGCTTTTTCTCTGGAGTATGGACACATTGAGGGCCTTTCACCTTCACTTTCGGCGCGTTTCTTGGAAGAAGGTTCCGCGTCGGATGCGTCTCTGTGTGTCCTGAAATTCCGGTGGACGGTTTTGATAAAGTCGAGGAGATTCTTTTTCTGAGATGAAGGACGGAGGAAAGAATTTTCACACTATCGATACCCGAAAGCCGACAACAAAAACTGCGGCGACAGATTTTTGATTTTATTGCTGGATCGGCTGCAGGCCAAAAACACCAGGACGAGCCTAGACCACGCGGGGTGCCTTTGGGCCATGCTGTGTATAGACCCTCTCGGTGTTTTTTGTTTTTGTTTTTTCATTTTTCATTTTTCA
>JSUI01006512.1:25323-63396 GCA_000833645.1 Huntiella omanensis | reverse complement strand
AATAACCTCACAGACCCATTTATTTTGTTAAATACTTGGTGGTCATAACTGCTGGTAACTTCTGTTGAAGATCATAGCCCCTCAGTTATCCTTTACTCTGTGGAATACTTGGATAAACTACCGAGAGAGCGCGTTTATCCTTTCGGATATACACCATTGCTTTTTCCTGAACATTCGTTGATGTGGGGTAGTATCATAAATAGCGGAGTCACAATGAGCCTGGCGTCATCTAGTTTCCAGCATATGTGTTGAAGCCATTCATCCTTTCTTTTTTCGTCTGTGTTTGCAGATTTCATCTACTCTTTATTCTGTCGGGTACTTGAGAGATATTTTGCGTCTGATGAAAATCTTCCCGGCCAGATGATGTGGTGCTGTTGATTTCTCTTCCCACTTTCGTTTGCGTTTTTCCTTTGTTCATATTGTTCAATATACTGTATCGACCTGTTGATCTCCACTCTATCTGACCTTGACAGTCTATAATCCTCCATATGTCGCAAAAAATCGATTGCCGCACGAAGGTAGCAAGTGCGGCTACTCACATGAAGAGCGCTGCCAATATCGTGATTTCTAAACAACTTTCCTTCGAGTTCAACATACGGGGGATATCTATGGCAAGACCATCCTTGGAACAATCTAGTGAATCGTACCGAATACGACAGATCCGTCCACATACAAGAATAGGACGNGTGGTGCTGTTGATTTCTCTTCTCATTTTCGTTTGCGTTTTTCCTTTGTTCATATTGTTCAATATACTGTAACGACCTGTTGCTCTCCACTCTATCTGACCTTGACAGTCTATAATCCTCCATATGTCGCAAAAACTCGATTGCCGCACGAAGGTAGCAAGTGCGGCTACTCACATGAAGAGCGTCGCCAATATCGTGACTTCTAAACAACTTTCCTTCGAGTTCAACAGACGGGGGATATCTATGGCAAGACCATCCTTGGAACAATCTAGTGAATCGTACCGAATACGACAGATCCGTCCGCATACAAGAATAGGACGGCACAGAACGGGACATATTCCCTATTCCGCCAATTAAGCTGACGATTCCCATGCAATCATCACATTTTTGGTGTAAACAAGGTTAAACGTCGTTTCGACAATGAACAGTGTTTTCATTCGTCTCATATTAGATATTTTGTTGGTGTTTCTCTTCCTCGAACAGCTGAGTTCCTGAATTCCCGCATGTTTGAGAGACTTGTGAGGGAATTAAAGACGCAGAATATAATGGGGCTTTGAAATCATACTCCGAGAATCACGTCAACAGAGGTGGCATCTCGTTGTCAACGACAGAGGCCTATGTGTAGATAAATGGTATGCCGGTCTCTCTGAGACCCTGACGACGTCATATACAAATGGGCAAGGTTTGCAATCAGTAGTCGAAGGCCAGATCACTTATGTACTCATCCAACACTAGCTTGGTGAGTATTTTGATACCCGCAGTCAGTCACACAACTACAGATTTCTCACATTAATAGAAAACCATTGCCGTCTTGGACGTCCGTGTTCACAGTCACGTTGCGGCGCGCTATAGTGATTTCATAGTATAGCGGTTTCGAATAATACATGGTATGACACGGCGAGGTTTATTTTATGTGTCACATGGCCATCCCTTTGGGTCTCAGTGGATTGAAGATAATTGTTCCGTCCAGAAAACAGTTGATAGAGCGTTGATTGCCACGACGTGTGCCCGTACCCTATCGTGCTTTTTCGTAGGTTCAATGTATGATATAATGTAATGTGTCAGAAGGTCCAATGACTTGAACAATCTAGCGANCCTCGAACAGGTGAGTTCCTGAATTCTCGCATGCTTGAGAAACTTGTGAGGGAATCAAAGACGCAGAATATAATGGGGCTTTAAAATCATACTCCGTGAATCACGTCAACAGAGGTGGCATCTCGTTGTCAACGACAGAGGCCTATGTGTAGATAAATGGTATGTCGGTCTCTCTGAGACCCTGACGACGTCATATACAAATGGGCAAGGTTTGCAATCAGTAGTCCAAGGCCAGATCACTTATGTACTCATCCAACACTAGCTTGGTGAGTATTTTGATACCCGCAGTCAGTCACACAACTACAGATTTCTCACATTAATAGAAAACCATTGCCGTCTTGGACGTCCGTGTTCACAGTCACGTTGCGGCGCGCTATAGTGATTTCATAGTATAGCGGTTTCCAATAATACACGGTATGACACGGCGAGGTTTATTTTATGTGTCACATGGCCATCCCTTTGGGTCTCAGTGGATTGAAGATATTCGTTCCGTCTAGAAAACAGTTGATAGAGCGTTTATTGCCACGACGTGTGCCCGTACCCTATCGTGCTTTTTCGTAGGTTCAATGTATGATATAATGTAATATGTCAGAAGGTCCAATGACTTGAACAATCTAGCGATGTTGTGCCGGCCAAACGGACAGATAGAGAATGAAGGTCGCAGCCACGCTGACGATTTAATTCAGGCCACTTGCATATATGGATGCCTTCTACGATCGAAGCCAAGGACGGTAATGATTTATTAATATATGGTGTTTCTCCTTTGGTGACTACCTGGACCCTTTTGGATACGTACAGTTATATTCAGGACGCTACTTGATGCAAGCGTCAATTTCCACCGTCTGCCAGTTCTAGGTCCGCAAACAATCAAACAACATCCAGACCAGTTACGAGATGTCTTCTTCAAAGGCGATCAAAAAGATAGTAAGTGCTGAAGATGGTGAGGGTCTAGAATTAGGAAGTAGTCTGAGTAATTTGTAAACACCAATAGAAATGGCAGGGGCTTACGTAGAGACATTGGGGTATTTAGTTCACTGTTTTCCTCCAGTCTATGTTTTCAACTCTTTTCATCCTTTTCATCTACACGACAATCTACGATCCATCGTTTGCACGTAAGAGTGACAATTCCCAACGACTGGAATGCGTTACTGACTGTTAATATTTAAGCTGCAGGTTACCGACGTTTTGAATATGTCTCGTCCTCAGAACTCTGTCAACACCTCCACCGGCAACACTGGCAACTCCGGCAGCTCGGAGCGGCCCCGGGTAAGTCTTGCAATTGTGGGTTCCCCATGAACGAATAGCATTACTGACTCCCTTTGTCTCATTCTAGGGTGGAACACTTCCTGGAAAGCTGTGCCCGCGCTGTCTGTCGCGCAACCGAGAGTCCTGGGTTGCACCAGGGCGAATTTGCTCCAACTGTAAATACGATAACACGAAGTAAATCTTCGTTATCGCCGGCCTTCCCTACCTCTTTTGGATTGCCGTACAGTTGGTACGTCGGACCTTAATTATTCACTTTATCCCTTCATAGTGGTGTACAAAAAGAGTTCTCCATTGTCCATATCTTGAAATGACGAGTACAGCATAAAGACTGACATAAATGGCGATCCAATCCCATCTTCTTATCAAACTCGTTTTATAATATATTTTCACTGGCATGATCCATTGAACAACCGTGTGTGCAACGGACCCAACATCGGGCTAGTAATTTGTTCGGCGTGCGTTTACTGATGCTTAGTTTCGTTGTACACGGCGAAGTAGTTCATCATCGTGCGTTTGACGCCAGAAATTGTAGAACTATCCCGACCATAGCTTCCAGAATTCACAACACCGTTGGAAATTCTCACGGCCGCAATTTAAACCGGAGGTTGTGATGATTGGTTGACGTCTTTCACATCATACACCCCTCCGCGGGAACCACAGTTGAACCAATATCCCTCGACTGGTTCATAAGTGTATCGATTCATCCGTGGGTACCGAGATATCAATACAAAGCGGTCATGTAAGATTTTTGGGAAAAGCGGCTTGCCAAGCTCCAACCGGTAGAATCCCAATCACGACGGCCAACGTCAATACATCGGTCCCATCAACCATCGTGACATATTCAGAGTCATCGTAACCCGAATTGACCCTAACGGATGCACCCAATGGGGGTACACTGACACTCTCGCGGGTTTGTCGCCCATTGTTATCATATACGCTCTGCAGCCAACGTTCTTGTTATACCGGGGTTCAGGTGCTATGGAGTTTGTGCATCATACGGTTGTTGGCGCCCAGACAAGCCTTGGAACCCTAATGTAATATCCTTTACTATTGCGGGTTGCCAAGTAGAAGACCCCGCGTAGAGATGCAAAATGGTACGTATAAGATGTCCAGCGCTATTACTAATAGGTTAACCATCAGCACAACGGATACTTAGCTCGCTAATATGAAACGCAACCAGAGCAATACAATCGCCAACCACACTGCTAAGTAGAACTCCACGCTCACGGCCCATGGGTACATTCCTTTCCAGGAGGCAGGAGCATACCAGTACGTGTCAGGTATAAAAACAACAAATCTCGACAGAGATTCACCGGATAGACCGGCAGCCACATCGCATTTGTAGCGCATCCAAAGACTGGCCAGCAATCATGCCGCTCACCACATGTTAGATGCTATACGTAGTTATCTCAAGGAGATCTAATAACATTCGAACAACCCCATAAACCATTCACAATTTTCGATAACATCTCTTCTGCGGGAAAGACTTTCATGCGTAACTAGACTAAAAAGGGACGGCAGCGCTAGCCATGAAAACCAATCTAGGACAGTCGACACTAGACATACACATCCAACAGCAAAAGGGATGATTCATCTCGTATTGTCATATTTACAATTGGAGCAGATTCGCCCCGGTGCAACCCACGACTCGCGGTTACGCGATAAGCAGCGTGGGCATAGTTTGCCCGGCAGTGTTCCACCCTAGAATGAGCGAACGAGCGTTAGTAAGGTGTCTCGTTGATCTGAAGTCCACGGTTGCGAGACTAACCCGGGGTCGCTCGGCGCTTCCGGAGTTGCCAGTGTTGCCGGTGGAGGTGTTGACAGAGTTCTGAGGACGAGACATATTCAAAACGTTGGTAACCTGCAGCTTAAATATTCACAGTTAGTAATACATCCAGAGTGCTAGGCATCGTATTTTTTACTTGCAAACGATGGTTGTCAGATTGTTGTGTAGATGAAAAGGATGAAAAGAGTTCAAACCAAGGACTGGAGGAAAACAGGCGAACTAAATACCCAATATCTCTACGTAAGTTGTTGCTGTTCATGGATGGCGTTTCCAAATAGTGAGAGCTGTTTCCCAGTTCTCGCAACTTCGTGTTATCTGGCTTAACCCACGTCACAAATCAGGTGATAACGCTACTCCATAAGTGGCGTGGATGTTGCTTCTTTGTTTGAACGTTTCTGGTTGACCGGGAGTTGAATGTGTTAGATGTGAGATTTGATGTCCTACATATGACTATATGACTCCAGGTCTGGCCGGGTCATTAATCCTTCTAGGCAAGAATAGACACTTTTTGGGCCGCCTTGAGGTCGAGATCAATGGAGTTAACTGGCCATTGCTGCATCACAGAAAATAATTTCTCGGCGTCCCCCGGCGGCCCTTCAAATCCGCCCTCCCCGAGGCCTACTGGGCATTGAGGGCCGACCCGAAAAGCCATTCCTCCTAGGTACTCCGTCCAAGTACCGTCGGTAATGCTGCCATTCTCTTTGAGAGCCTTTTCCCACGTACCGACGCGGGGACGGGCGTTGAATCCGATGGACTTCCCCCATGCCTCGTCATAACGAGGGCAAGGGAGATTACCCTGATTTTTGGGGGTCTTTGGTCCACGCGCGCGTTGAGAGCGCGCAGAATCTGTGGGCCGAGTTGTAACCGTCTATACGGTTGTTGAATCTTGAGTCTGGAGAGCACTGGGGAATACGGATGATTGGGCCAGAAAGCGGCTACCGAAGACATCCTTGGTCAGTATGCCACCGAAAAATGCGGGGCTAAATGATTTGGGCCTGGTTTGAACTACAGATTGGGAATCATATGTGGTTAGCGAGTCATGATCTGGGTTGATTTGATTATGGCACCTACTAGGGATCGGACTGTCGTCATGGGTCTTCGCTATACTTGCTTCCAGACGTGTAAGGTCCGTCGGCCGAGGAACCGATTCAAAGGTTTCTGTTCTTTGTCAGCACTCGCTTGCTGCTGTGAATGCTTCCGGTCGAATAACCGGTCGTAGTTGGCAGCGAAACTTTTGTGGGCAAGGGAATCCGTGGAATCTATGCGTGAATTTCTCTTGCTCCCACAAGAATATAGGCATACACCGTCATGGAAAGAAACCATTCGATGTCTTGGATCACTAAATAACTTGTAATATCGAAGTCCGTGAGGGATTTACCTACCGATGAACTGATCACATCTGTACTCGTTATTTGTTCAGTGATCCGCGATATTTAATCGTGGAACTCATTAGAAGTATGCCCGAAAAAAACATCCGTCGGGGTGGAATCACAGACAACCACGATGGACACTCCACCGAAGTGATATATACGGGTGGTATATCCCCTAAGGTGTCGCTTCCCGGCCCAAAGGTCATTCGGAATAATTCACACGTCGGCGATAATCTCAAACCTCATTACAGACGTTCCATCTCGCAATACCCGCTTCCATTTGGAGGGGCAGGATTCCCGTTGCGGTTCTGGTCGAAAGGCCATTCCGCGGAGAGTAGTGTGATAAGTCTTTTTGCGGTGTGTTCCACGCGTGGACTGAATCTTCCACTTGAATCCACCAAGGACTAGAATGCTGGGCCTTGTTGCTGGGCGATTCTCGCACTCTGCCCCGTACCAGGGGCAAACCAATCGTTGATGGCCATTGTAAAAGACTTCTGTACATCGGGAATGGTTCCGTTGATGGGTTATTTAACAACAGAGGTTGTTATCCGAATGTGATCACTCGGGTATAGAATGAAACTTCATGTTATCCCATTTCCGGCAACTGTCAGAGCAATCCAGGGAGAGCTCTCTATGAACCTGGTATCTTATCATATCCGCTTTGTCTAAAATTCATGAGATGACACAACAGATAGCTCAGCAGGAAATGGGCTACTCTGTTTCTTTGCGGCATGGGCAGTTGTTGGCTCTGGTCCTAAGTGTACATACAAGGGACTAAAGTCCAGCTGATTTCACAATCCAAAGACATCGAAGAAACTCTGCGGTGGGTACGGATGACATGAGGCTGCAACGGACCTTGAAACACATCAACAAATCCCGGGTATAGGACCGGTTGAGCCTTTGGTGGGGAAAAAGGCCGGCGCGAGAGAGAGAGTCGGTGATTTTATGTGATGTTGCACGTTCGACAGATGTTGAACGACAAGGGTTATGGTTAATATTAACCCTGTGGCTCATGACAAAAACGCTACCCATTATCTCCATTGGCTAGTGTGACGACAATGGCATTGTGAAGTAAAAACAATAACGTTTGAGGTATCAAACTCCCTCACAACGTACAGCTGTTTTGACTGAATCTATTTAAGTCGTTGTCACGAAATATGTCGCACCAAGAGCTCTACTCAGCCGTCCTTTACAGACTGTAGCATCGTTCGTCAAGTCCGTATCTATCCCCGGTGTCAGTCGAACTAAGTATAAGTATGGGTGGTTAATCCGCTGTTGTCTGTTTGTGTATGGTTTCATTACGATAAGTTCTTCAAGTTTATCTCATATTTGTGATTACAATGCTAAATCTTACAATAGAGCTCTTGAGTTACCCCATGTTTATTATTCTAATTGGGTTTCTGGCACCGTTTTCACACTATGATACTGCCACTGAAACTCCATCTGGATCGAATCTCATGCTACAGCAGAGGTGTTACAGTACGAGTACATTTGATATCTGAAGCAGAGAGTATAGTCAGCTGGTGCTACTGTATTTCTAACCAACCCAGTACACCACTCCATCGGAGAGCAACGCGTTCTCTTAGCCTAGATCCCAAATTTTGGGTGTTTCGGGTGGCTGACCGTTTGATCGCTAGAGGTACAGGCCTTCGGATCAGATTGTAAGTTTGGATATGTGATGGACTCGGCGCCATGAACATTCCGTCAAGCCCGCGTGTAGTAGGAAGAGGAAGTGCAGACTTTGGTATTAGTTGGCGATCTAAGAAACGCCACATCAATCGCACGGAACGGCTTTTGCGGAGTCCTCGTCTGTCTCGAGGTCTCCGCAATTGGCCGCATACCAAACCTTAGGCTTGCGTTTCCAGCAGACCTAATCTTCATACTAGTGGTGCTGCTCACTGATACCTGGCACCCAAATCAAATCTGCATTGGTAATCACACTTGAGAGGAACCCAGTATATTCCGGAACACGTGGTAAACAAAATAATCTGGTGCTTCAATCGTATCTCTGAGAAATGCGGTTCTTCACAGGAGCCCAGGTAGGGTGGATAGTTCCATGAAAAAAACTTTCAAATGTACGGACGAACGGGGCGCTCGGGTGGCAATTGATGTCCGCGGCTGCCAGCTCGGATGAATTTATGTGCCAAAGCAATCAAAGTGGTGCAGAGATGAACTATCTTTGCAGCACCCATCCTTCATCTGAGAGCCGGGTCGTTTGCACGGGGAAACTGAAGGAAACATGTGGAAGTGGAATCTAGAAGTCTTTCGGGGAGTTTAGCAGTCCTGTTGAATGTCAAATTGAATAACAGAACAGATACATGTACCGTGCGCCACACAGCACCGAACAGTGTAACACATCAATCGGGTTGCCCTTTGTATTTGCAAACTCCACAGAGACTCGGGATGTTCAAAGCACATTAGAGAACATATTCAACCACTGTACGACGTACAATCGGTTCCATCTTTGAAAAAAAGGCGACTTATATGCCACACAGTGCGAGTATTTGGGGCAATATCGGCTGATATTTACCCTATACTTTGTCTACGAGCGACATAGCTTGGCATATAGATAGATCGTGATATGGAGGTGTCAGGTGCCACGTCACAAGTCGTCAGGCCATGGACTAGTCGCTGTATGCTCGTAGGGCTGTGTCTTACGAACAGTGAATATCTTTATTCGCACCCTACCCCGCACTGTGAGTTGTGTGCACTGTGCGAGTTAGGGTGCGAATACATTTACCTGCTTTGTGAAATCGTATTGGACAATGGCTGAGTGCGTTAAGGTTGGAATACCTGCCACTAGTGAACAGCTGCAACCGTGGAGAGTCTTGGGATGATTTTTGCTTTTACTCTGTTATTACAAGTGCGCCGTGAACCGACTTCGAAAGAAATGGTGACAGTGTCGCGCACGGTATATACATTTTGTCGATTTGAGAGTGCTGTGCAGGTTGGTTTCCCACGAGGACTTCTGCATTGTATTCTCCTGTAGGTATGTCATACATTCGGGGGGGAGTGTGGCGATGTACACGACCAAGGCACTTGTAAAACCCACTTGAAGTGAGCCTAAGTTTTTAAGTCTCTGGAAATCGTATCCCCAACTGAGCGGGGCATGTTCTTTGTGCCCATCAATGACAGGAGTGCAGGCCTTGCATTGAGGAATCTGTGGATATCTCTTTAACTTCTCAGTTGCTAATAGCGGCTCGTTGAGAGTAAAATAAGCGACGGATGTACGACTTTTTGGTATATATGGGACCACAGATGCTCCATCCATAGCTAGAGAAGGACGCTGACGGAACATAGTGTGCAGCACATCGAAGCGAAGCTCCCAAGATGTAATTCATGTTCCCACAACGTAATCTCCACGGTAACGAGCGTGTAAACGTTCGCACAGTGCGCATAATGAACGAGAGCTGTAGACGCCTTTTCGAGATAGAAACACAATAATGGACAAAAGACAACGCCCGGGGAGGATAATGTCTACGCAATGTCGCCAATAGATTCACAATTCATAAGAGCCAAAGTTGAGCGCTGTAGGCGGTGTCAAATGCCCGCTGAGGTACTGTGTAAAGTCACTGTGTTCATGCCTATTCGCACTGTTCCCTAAATTTACAGTGCGAATTTAGGGTGCGCACAATTCTCGTCATTTTCTTGATACTCACGCCCTATTCTCTATCATGAATAAATCGCCATTCGCATGAGTGTTAATATAACTGCTGAAGTCATAGTATCAATACATGTTGACGGGGTCATGTTTGGCCCACCACTCCTTGTGCAATGCCAATGTGAAGTTAACGGTCACGGTGTCTCGCACTGTGTGTTTAGCCGAGCTGATGGAAACTTGGGGTTTCTTTCCTAGTGGCTATGGCAGCGCTGTTATGATGGCCTCCGGAAATTCCTATCGTTGTATATCATCGCGACTACACTTTGGGTTTAACAGTTCATTGTATTGAGTGTAAATATATGCCTTTTTACGCTTAGCTCGCTGTCTTGGCTTTTAGCCGTGCCAATACAGTGTCGTGTTCTTTGGCATCCAAGTGAAAGAGCTACTGCAGCAACCTTCCTTGATACCCTCGGAATGGCACCTTCGAGGTTGGAGATGCCATTTCCATTGGACACGAGATGTATTATCCGAAATTCGTTGTCGGTTGTAATAAGCCACACACCACTCCTCTTTTCCCTTCTTTTTTTCAGGTTCTTGCCTCTTCTTAAGCCCAACCTGCTCAATTGCTGCCACACTGAGTGGTTCTGTCAGGCTAGAGTCGAGTCGATGACAGTGGCGCTGGCAGTCTTTCTGGAATCGAGTAAGTTTCGAACTCATCATTGGTCAAAGAACTTCGAGGACTGGCCTGATAGATCAAGTCCTTTGGTATTCGGGTTGTTTCGTGTAGCATCTGAGGTTGGAGGTTCCATTGTAGTGGGAAAAGCGGGCATTGAGCGTTTCCTAGAGTTTTAGTGGTTTACATTCTTCTCATCAATTGGTTCAAAACAACGACGGTATTCCATATTCTGGCGATGGCATCTGGAACTGTCTTGAGTGTAAGCTTCTGCTTCTCTGCGCGGTGAGAAGCTAGTGATTTCTTTGCAATGTCAAGCTGGGGTGTGTGTGTACTGTGAAGATTCAGTTTTGTCTATAGCGCATCCAGTGCTCATTGAAGCTTTCTGGGTGCCTGTATGGAGGTTATTAGGATTGTACTCACTGTTTGTAGCGTGTCCAATCGATCTCTCCAGACATTCGAGCCTCTTGCTTGTTTTTAGACGATCCAGAGAGCATCTACGGGCCAGATTCATAGAATCTTTATCTTGCTCGCTCACGATGACTTAGTAATCAGTTAAACTTTGCCATGTTTTATAATATGACTAACGTCAACGTAGTTCCTCATTTGATTATCCCCATCCGGCTAAAGCCACTGACTGCTACAATGCCATGCCCACTCGTGGCCGTACCTCACCCTATCACGACGGACCTCTTACCCCAGAATTCGACAGGATTGGCCCCATTACTAGTCCCGTGGAATCGCTGTCTAACCTATTCCCAGAGGTCGAGGCATNCTTTGCAATGTCAAGCTGGGGTGTGTGTGTACTGTGAAGATTCAGTTTTGTCTATAGCGCATCCAGTGCTCATTGAAGCTTTCTGGGTGCCTGTATGGAGGTTATTAGGATTGTACTCACTGTTTGTAGCGTGTCCAATCGATCTCTCCAAACATTCGAGCCTCTTGCTTGTTTTTAGACGATCCAGAGAGCATCTACGGGCCAGATTCATAGAATCTTTACCTTGCTCGCTCACGATGACTTAGTAATCAGTTAAACTTTGCCATGTTTGATACCATGACTAACGTCAACGTAGTTCCTCATTTATTATTGTCATCCGGCTAAAACCACTGACTGCTACAACTCCATGCCCACTCGTGGCCGTACTGCACCCTATCGCGACGGCCTTCTTACCCCATAATTCGACAGGGTTGACCCCATTACCAGTCCCGTGGAATCGCCGTCTAACCTATTCCCAGAGGTCGAGGCATGGATGTCAATAGAGTTTAACGCCATGTTGCTACTCATGAAGTTTATGAAGTAAATATCAACTTTTTGTGTGGTATTTTGAATTTTGACTTCACCATGATGCATACTTGCCTCAGTCTTCCATTTGACGACATGTCATCCCAACATTTAGTGACTAGACTCCTCATGATCTAGGACTTCAAATACCACTTCTTGAATCACTTTTATGGTGTATTTACCCTCTTACAAGCGTTTTACGTACAAGATGTACTCTGGCCTAAACCATATGTTTTGTGGTCGTCTGTGGGAGATGGGCAACGTATAGTAATGTTTCCTGTACCATCGTCTTTTTACATTACTAACACGTGGTTGAGCGTATTCACAAACGCTACGCAAGAAATGTGATCTCATCAGACATATGTACATCGAAGACTCTTCCTAGCTACTATTCTCCAAACGTGGTCCAGTTTCTACATGAATCGTGTGGCACCATGTTTTATTTTGGTGGTACAACTGAAGTGTAGTAGGTTTCGAGGTTTTCTCAATTGTTGGCAGTGACATACACACACTCACTCTCTATGACAATGACTAAGGATAGAGTACCATAGCTACGATATAATCTGCAGTGTTTTGTGCTTTCGATAATGACGACGTTCATCGTGACAATCATGCGTCTGCGAGGGTTAGGGTCACATCTTGTGCTACCCCACACCAGCCGAAATGAGCACTGACAGCTGGATCCTTCGGGAGGGATCGGCCGCTGAAGTGGTCCATGTCAAAACCCCGCTTGTATCATGTGATAGGACCCCACTTTTGATCAATGGTGAGCGATTCAATTGGAAAGTCCGGGTAGGAAGGACAGAAATGTTAATGCACACTTCTACTTGTGTGTTTTATTGCATAGCAATCCAAAGCTAGCAAAGTCTTTATTTTATTTCATCGGTGGCGCAACTGCGTCAATAGATCGAGGGACATTTTGACGCAATCATGTCCCTCGATCTAGTTAACAGCTACCATAATATTTCTGGAGCTGTTTCCCAGTCGACCGAAAGTCATTCATGATCATACTCACGGCGTCTGAAGGACTGTTCGTCGATATGGTCCGCAACTTCTCAGTCCCCACCAGCTATAACACCCGACACAAGAACGGTTTCCACGTTGACTTCATGCAAGCTCTAAGGCCAAGCTGACGTCATGTCATTGAGATGCATCAGGCAAACGCTCTTTGAAGTGCGCCGATTGACCGAAACGGGTATTGAGAAAGAGTGATTCAGTTTCCGATTTGACCATTTGCTTCGCCGAAACCTGTGCCATTGGGTTACACCAGCGACTACACGTTTCCTGCCTCGGACACTTCGTCACCGCGTCGATTAGTACGCCAGACTTATGAAGTATGGGATCTGAATTTATAATTTCCCCTCTTGTGTCACTTTTTTTGACACACAATAAGCAACTCCATTGGAGAATCCTAAAGCACAACGTAAGTACCCTGTTTGTCGCACGAGTTGTTGTAACACGGTATTGGCCTTTATGTGACAGTTAGCTAATTGGATTATGGACAGTAGGCAACACAAGTCAACGCCCCAGACAAATTCACGCGAACGACAACAGGCATCTAAAAATAGGCAGATACTGAGACGACAGAACTACAACCCGCGGTGTGCCCTTCTTGCAGTGACCGCCATACGCAAATCCTCCACTGCTGTTGTGTCTGAGATATGATGTATGAGAGATGAGTACATTGGAGCTATCTCTCATACATCATATCTCACAGACACAACAACCGTGACCGCTAACGTTACCAAAACCCGTGCTCAACAGTACACCACCATTTCTGCCGCGCAGGCCATGTCTGACGATGGGGAATGGACCACTGTCGCAAAGAAACCCTCCACCCAGCCAGCAACCAAGCAGATGTCCCCGCCCACCATTCTCATCAGAGGCAAGAGCACGGGGAAAAACTTCACTCCAAGACAGATCAGAGACCTGATCAACTACTAAGGCATTATGTACGCGGTAGCTGTGAAGGTCACTGCGAAGGGTAACTTGGCCGTCACGTGCGCCAATGAACTCGCCCGTGCCAGTTTGCTCCGAACCAAGGAGACGTGGATGGCCCGGATCAAGCCGTTTGGCTGGACCCGCGCCGTCACGCCAGAATCGTGGACCAGACTGGTCGCCCATGCCGTCCCCAAGGAATACTTTACTGATTTCCTTGCCGAATTTGCGGCATGCAACAATGTACAAACAAGAGGGATCCCCACCTGGCTTGTCAAGCCCACGCGTGGCAAGGAAAAGGGCTCCGTAATCTTCTCGGTTCGCGACTCCGATGAGGCCGCCTACTGCATCAACAACCCCATGTTCTTCTCCGCCGAACAAATCAGAGTCGTCCCATACCTTAACTAATGATTCCTGGTAAATTCGGCATATCCATCTTCCAACACAATCAACATCCCGGTGATTCAGTCACCGATGTAGTGTTCGAAGAGATCATTTAAAAGATCTTGGTATCATTTGTGTTCAAAAAAATACACCTGGAACTTTCCACAATTGAGCACACTCAGCGGTCAGCAAGAATCATAGCGACTTTCATATCAACCCCCAATTACTCGGATCCAAAGGATCAATCTTCCGAATACAATTGCAATATGCCTCCAGTGGACGACTATTTCATCAACACGTTCAACATCCCCAAAAGGGCTGCTGGAAACAACGTCTCAATTTTCGAGGCTTACAGTGATTGCGTCCGAGACCGAAAATTCCGAGGACTTCGGGGACATATCCGAATCTATCCAGAACAACTACAGTCCCTCCTCCATAATGAGTTCATTCTGCAAGGCCAAGCGCGATGGCACAAAAGGCGCGCACTCCATCATGGCCGAGTTCGATAGGGTCGGATGGACCGCCGCCGAGGGTGTTAAGCTGACAGACCCCACCAACTTTGTTGCGTGGCAGAAGAATACCTACAACGGCCTGTTGAACCTCGGCTTGGATGAGGTAACGCTCCCGAAACTGAATGTCCAGTCCACCACTCTTCTGAGCACATTTATCATACAATCGGTTTCTCCTAGCATCGCTGCACTTGTTGGTGACACCAACTCTGTCGTCGAACTCATCGACAGGATCCAATTCGCCACCCTCGGTGATCCTGAGGAGGCAAAGGGGCGCTTCTATGACACGCTCCAACAATTCAGTTTTGCTCCCAACGAAAAACTGAAAGACGCGATCAAGCGTCACGATGACTTGACGTCGTCGGCTCAAGCTTTGGGAATCCAACTTCTACAGTCCCAAAAGGCTGCGTCTTTGGCATGGGCTGTTGTGAGGCGTTATCCTCGCCTAAAGAATGATGTAGCCAGATTGAAGTACGAGCGCCTACGTCTCCGGCTGTTGGATGAAGTTCAACAGCAAATCAGCAAAGAGAGTGACCCAAACCATTGCACTCACTGCAATATAGATGGTCACCACGTTTCCAACTGTAACAGGTTGAGAAATGCCAAGAGACGCACCGCCAATACTTCGACTCAAGTCAACAACCAGAGTTATTCTTCCCTTACAGACGCCCTTTTCAACACCAACAACACTTCGCGGCCACACGAGCATGTGCACGAACTACCTACCCGTTCTCAGAGCATTACTTTGCTTTCTTTAGAAGCTTTGAAACAGGGGGGGTGTCGAACAGCTACAGTATAGCCAGGGTTGTCTTCCCGGACGAATGGTATGTATATCGCGCCCAGTTGATGAGCCCCCAAGGGGTCACTCTTGGTCGTCATCTAGACCCCGCGATGTGAGCCGCACCAGCCGTAGAGACCAGTCCACGCGCAACACACCGTCTACCATTTCCCGCACCCGTTCCGTCGTCAGAAGGCCGTTAGTACACCGATGAAAATCAGTCGTGTTATGACTCTCCTTGTGCAGCCTATGACTGTCGTCATCAAAAACAATGAGACGATAACAGCAACCATGACTCCAATTGACGATACGAAGTACATGAGAAGGGTTGTTGTTACCTGTCTCGACGGGCGCATTAAGTCTTCCAAGGAATGTCCTGTTGAGTTCAAGAAGAGCAAGACGTTTGACAGCCAAGCGTATCTAGCCATGCTGCAAGCTGAACTCTCGCAGTTTATACATGAGGATGGTGTTTTCCAACACGATGGTGTCGCCATTCACACTGCTGGGAGAGTTACGGAGTGGATCAGGGAAAAGGGGTACACAGTGTTTCCTTGGCCGGCCAACAGTCCCGATCTCAATCCAATTGAGAATATCTGTGGGCTGCTCAAGAAAAATCTTACGGGGTGTCACTCGGAGCTGACTGCGATGTCTACCAATGAAACATCTCGTCAGGCTTTGATTCGAGCATGCAGACAAGAATGGGCTGGTATTCCACAGGAACATATCAGCAGCACTGTGTTGTCTATGCCCGAACGGTTGAAACTCATAGCAGTCGTGGATTGAAAACAGACACGATACTAGATAGTATTTACTTCACACCCTGATTAGTCTTTCAATAAACAGGGACTACAGTAACCAACGCCCACCCCCAGAAGTTCGAGGAAGCCAAGCTGATCGCCCTACCCNATGAAACATCCCGTGAGGCTTTGATTCGAGCGTGCAGACAAGAATGGGCTGGTATTCCACAGGAACATATCAGCAGCACTGTGTTGTCTATGCCCGAACGGTCGAAACTCATAGCAGCCGTGTATTGAAAACAGACACGATACAAGATAGTATTTACTTCACACCCTGATTAGTCTTTTAATAAACAGGGACTACAGTAACCAACGCCCACCCCCAGAAGTTCGAGGAAGCCAAGCTGATCGCCCTACCCAAGCCCGGCAAGAGGAACCGCTCTATCCCCGCGTCCTACCGTCTCATCTCGCTCCTCCCAACTCTTGGTAAAGCTCTCGAAAGAATCGTCGCGACGAGACTGACGAAAGAAGCCATGGACCACGCCCACATCCGCAAAAACTACGCCTGCGCGCTCCCCAAGCGCTCGTCATCCGACTTAACCTTGGCTCTTGTTAATGAAGTCAACGAGGCATGGTCCAAGGGCCGTGTCTCCTCGATGCTCACTTTTGACATCTCCGGGGCTTTCGATGCAATCCTTCCCAACCGTATGGTAGTCAGACTCCAGGAGTATGGTTACCCCCAGCACATTTGCAAGTGGGTCTTATCCTTCTTGTCCAACCGCTCCGCACAAATCCACCTCGACGGCCATGCAGAGAGCCCTGGCCCCACCAGCGGCAGTCTCCCACAAGGCTCGCCTGTCTCGCCAATCCTTTACATGCTTTTCATGACGCCGCTCTACAGGGCCTATGACGGACTGTGAGGAAGTACAACAAAGGTACATATGCAGAAGTGAGAGGGCTCGCGAGATCGACCACGCAAATCAGTCAGCTCTGCCAACGCATAGTTGGAGAATAGACAAATCGTCCGAAGCTCCGAAGCCAGGCTACGCACGTAGGTATATAAGTTAGGACATTCCACGGCGGTCGGTTAGTTAGTTAGCTCTATTCCCCTCACGAGCAATCATATAATATTACCGCCAAATAAAGTACATAGTGCCTTACTCTTTGTGCCCTGTAACAATGGGCTATATGGACGACGGTATGTGGCTGGTCCACAGGGCGTCTATAGGCGCTTGCAGACGCCAGCTCAAGAGATATCTCGCCACGACGATTGAATGCTGCCAGAAGAACGGGCTTCAACTGGACCATAAGAAAACGAGCCTCCTGCACATGACACGGAGACGCGGCCGGAGCAACGACGACCTGACACTTGACAACATCCCCCCCCATCAAAGCAACTCCTTAAGGTAGTTATTCTCTATATCTACACATTCCTTTATAACACTACAGCAATAACATAACACAACATACTCTAAGAGAGTGCTGCGTGGGTCCAAGCAGGGCGCTCCGGTCATAAAATTCGTTTGTGTCATCAAACGGGCCTTCCTGCCCGCCATCACTTACGCTAGCGGTACCTGGTGCCCTCCGAACAAATGCGGGACAAAAGGGAAAATGGCCACCCTGGGTAAGATTTTGCGTAGGGCTCTCCTGTCTGCACTCCTCGCCTTCCGCACTACCCCCAACGCACTGCTACACATGACCGCCTCGATCCCGCCGATTGCTATCATCCTAGATGAAGCAGTCAAGAGAGAGACGATCAGTGTGAGAGAGTACAGAATAAGGAAGTACCCAGAAGTACAGGTCGAGAAAGAACCCTAAGGAAGTAACGATCGGCGTTGGAGAAGTATGCCTCCTTGCCATCGCAGCGTCGCAAAGGAATACATATCAGGTCAGCTCAGTGTTGGAGAAGTGACCAACTCGGCCGGAGCGCCGGAGTCAGGTTGTCTATATATTGCAGGTCATCACGATTGATCCGTTAGTTTAGTTAGTCTTGTTCCCGCACGATCACTCGTATATTCTTACCGCCAATCAAAGTACATAGTACTCACAGACATTGTGCCTTGTAAAAATCAGATGGTACACTCTAGACGAAGCAAACGTTCTCTGGAATGTTCGCGACATGCCCAAGATCAAGGAGATGCGCAAGCTACTCCCCATGCCGATCAACCCATACGGCCCCATCTATGACACGACCGAACTCTCTGACCCTGTGACGGAATGGAGGGCATCGGCATAAAAATGCACCAAAAAAGATTGCAACCTTTGGACTTTGTTACTAGAGCATTTTTTATCAGGCTCTATATGCGACGCACGACCGGACATTCCTATACAGTGAGGAGCGAACACCTAGTGAGCAGCCATCAGACAGGGCAGCGGCTGACAACTTTATCCCGTGTACGGGTAAGCATGTAAACGCAGATGTGTAAGTCAATCAACGTTATTGATTCCCTCCGTTTGTATGCTCAATATATATTGGGACCCGTTTGTTGGTCAAACGGGTAAGCCACCGGTGTAGTGTTGCCGACTACACGCTCTCTCCGATTGTGATGGTGCCTAGATGGAGGAAATAGGAATCTCTGATAAACACATATAGCACTAGAATCATCCGTACATAGAAGAATCGATGGAGCAGAGATTGTGTCCTTTCTTAACTACGTTACTTGACCGAATTCTCGAACAACTAAGCGCCACGGAACCTACCAATTTTCGTGAACTTCCCCTTTTCATTCCTTGCACTTCACTATTTCTTATTACACATCCATTTTCTTCTATCGTCCCGTCAAATACAAGCCTTCACTATGACTACCCTCGTCAACGCCAGCGGTTGGAGAGCTTTCGAAGCAGACTTCACCATGGCCGCCTCGGACCTCGGTGTCCTACAGTTTGTTCGCATCGAAAACCGCGTCCCCTGGACTCCCCGCCCAGAGAAAGTCCGCCCGGAGAACTTCCCAATCGATGATTTCCTCCCCCCTCTCTCTGTCCAAGAAATTGCCCTTGAAAGTGACCAATCGCCCAAAAACGATGCCGCTCGGGAGGCTTTCCGCCAGAAACGCACCGACATCGCGAGACAAGCAGCCCGAGAGGCCTTCGAAGACGCAAGGACTCATTATGCTAGCGAGTTTGCAAACTGGCAGGTCGAATCGGTTGGCAACAGGGGCCTTACCGAATGGATCATGCGTCGCATCTCTAAACCTTTGATCAAAACTTGCCAGCACGCCCAGAGGCTCTCGGGACCAACCGAACGAGGAGCGCATGCTTGGTTTGATACGCTGGCTGACAAGTTCCGCGCTCAAGCGATGTTGGCTGCTGACGCCGACAACTACCACGTCCCGACCGCTGACACCGAAAAGTACCAAGCTGCGATGCGCGCGCTGACTCAGGTCCCGGCCGCTGACGACTTCGAGATCTGGGTCGGCGAATGGCACATCAGCATGATCCAAGCTCGCGATAATGGCGTCCCTCGAGCGCAGAGCTCCCTACTGTGGTGGGAGGACTTCTCTACACCCGTCGCCCGTTTATTCAATGACTGGTACAGGGGCTTTGCTCGCTTGTTTAGGACCGATATTCAGGGCGGGACTCTCACTTTCGACATGGTCGCCGATGACATGGTTTTCTACTGGAAGGCCATCTGCAAGTCCCCAGCCGAACTGGAGGCTGTTATGCTCGCTGCCCGCACCGAGTCAATTGGGTATGGAGATGTGCCAGCACGGTGACGTCACAATAGTGACCTGTGCGCGGCATCTTGGTTTCGGCTCTGGGAGATTACGTTTCAACCAGTGGCCCGGCTATTGTCATAGACGGGTGCTTAATATCTTGGGGATATAGTCTCTCTCCCTCCCCCTGTAACTCTCTTCTCTTCTCTCTTCTTTAGTTAAATAACTGATTCAACACATCAACTGAACTACAATACAACTATCTTCACCTCTCGATACTCTGACAATCACGACGATACTCACACTTTAGCATGGAGCCACCGCGAACCAGCCATGCGCCACGTGTGCACCCATCTGTTCAAGGAAGGGGCCCCGCTCATCCGCGCAATTCAGACTCTCGCCAACAATAAGCAAGCTTTCCACGACTGCCAAAAGCACCCCGGGTTCGTCTTTGACAAATCCCGTAACTATCTCCACGGTGCTGTCGTTGAGCCGTCCGACCTCATCCCATTCCTGATTTCTGTCCGCAAATAGGATCTTGGAAACAGTGTCAACCCAGCTGTATTTATGACGTTGACCCGGGAGCCATCCCCGCCAGGTGACAGGGATTCAAATATCGGGGCTCTTCTGTGCGACCCGACGAGCGATGAGGACAGGTCAGACAGCGACACTGAAATGACGAACGCCCAAGAATCCTCAGGCCACCACACGTTCCCCATTTCCTCTTTAGCCCCCGGCGAATGCCCCTACAGAAACCTCCTCCCACTCGCCGCGTCTAGAAACAGAGACTGTTGAAGACATTACTGCGGAAACGCCAGGGATGCCGGAAGCATTAGCTGAGATCACCAACGCCATTACGACCATGCGGCCCTTCGAAGAGAATGACGGACTTATCACGGCTGTGCTCGCCTGAATCGACAAATTTGGATTGGACAATACGGCGCAAGATCGAATGTAGCGCTGTATTCTACTCGACAGCGGTGCCACCGACCATGTGTTTAACACGCCGTCACGCTTCGACTCTCTCCTGATGAAAGAATGTGATCCTATCCTCACCGGTGGCGAGTTTGCAGCAACAAAAGGAATAGGTCGCATAGTCAATCCAACCCAGGGTGAACAGCTGCACGCTCATTTGGTGCTGCATAACGCAATTTTCTCCCCTACGTTCCCGTGCAACGTAGTGTCCTACAGCAAGCTGGAAGAACAGGGTGTCTGGTGGGATACTCAGGACAGTGTTCTGTGCTTGAAAGAAGACGATTCTATAATCACGGGGGTGATAAAGCAAGACGACCTATCTCGCCTTGATTTCCCACATTAAGGTATATTACTATTTTGCCCGGATGGCGGAAATATGAATCTCTGATTATATATAACACTAGCACAATGCCAAAGTGTGGCTATCGTTGTGAATATCAGAGTATGGAGAAGGGGTCAAGATAGTTTTATTTGTTGTAGTTCAGTTACGGTCGGATCAGTTATCTAACTAGAAGAGAGAACAAGAGGGATAGAGGCTATATTCCCAAGATATTGAACACCCGCCTACCACAATAGTCAAGAAACAGGTCGAAACTTAATTTCCCACAGCTGACCAATTATCAATAATGCTCTGCACGGGCCACTCTTGTGACGTCACCATGCTAACACATCTCCATACCCAATTAAGACACCATCCGTACATAGAAGAATAGAAAGAGAAGAGATCATGTGATTTCCTAGCTACGTTACTTGACCGAGTTCTCGAACAGTGATTTCTGTACATACCTGATGACCAGATGGCGCGGAGAAGCTAACGTTGTGTAACAAGAGAAGTAGTCTCGCCGGGAAGGGTTTCGGACATTGGGAACCCCGACATCTAACTGACTAACAAAAGCGCTATGTTGAATTGCGCCTGAACTTGTCGTTGATTCCAAGTGATAGATGCACATGTCATACTCTTGCCGTGCATCTATAGCTAGAAAATAACCGTTGATTGTAGAAAGGAAGGACTAAAAGAGGCTCAAGATATATTTGGTAGCTCACTCGATTCCCTTACCCGACCTCCATAATAACAGGGAAGCAGAAATAATTTCATGGATTGCTGGCATATCAGAATAAATGGAAAGACAAAACTAAATCAGTACTTGCGAACCTAGACGGAAGGTACCTAATAGGCAGATTCCTAAAAGATGACGTAGGCTACAATCAGGACATCTCAACAAACAATAACAAATCCGGAAAACTGACGAGTTAAAAATCTTGTCTCCCTACACATCTGCAAACAGATTACACACCGGACGAAAACTTCAATCTCGTATGTATATTTATATGAGTCCATTGACCTGATGCCTACTAACACTTTAACCTTCTTGCTTTTAGAATTATGTCTACCTCAACTTCTCCTTTCCGTGTATTCTTAACATACGAGTGCTGCAATGACCGGGTCATGAACATGTCCAGTTTCATGACCCATCTTCGGTACATTCAGTCCTCATGGAGGCCCGCCGGCCTCAGCAATATCAAATATTGGACACACACTCCCAGGGTGAGCAACGGAAGCGTCCACTGCTCAGTGTACCATGCGATTGTCATCTTGGAGTGGCCGACTCAGGAGGAGTTCGTCGCTGCCGCCCAGACCGGAGCCTGGGACGCCATAAAGTGTGATTCATTCCATGTTTGCAAACAGGGGGTGAATTGGACACTACATGGGTCCTCGCTCAGACTGGAGGAACTTGATTTCACAGAGTTCAAAGAGTAGCGGCCGGATCAGCTTTCGCGGTGCATATCTGTGAGTCAATGTTTCATTGAAGTTGTTTACCTGTACAAATGCTAACATTCCACTGTCGTAGGGCATATGCATTTATTGTTTAGATTTCATAGTTACGAGTATAATATATGTTGTATACATACATACCTTTCTTTCAGATTTAGAATATTAAGATATCTGTTGCTGGGAGGGTTCTGTTGTGCGGGGTTCAAGGTCTTGTTGGGGAGTGAGACCGATAGTCAGCGAGGCTCATCTCAAAGGGATATTGTGGCGGATCATCAGGCACTCTGGATAAACAAAGAAGGAGGCACAGTATATAGTGTGTATAGTTGGAATACCGGCAACCGAGTATTCATGGAGACCTGTATCGATGTGGCTACATCAAGGTACCACAATAGCTTCCATCACTGGCATGGTTGTAATACATTTCAGTAAAGTAAGTTTTATTGAATAACAAATAATAGTTTCTTCCTCTATTCTTCTGGGCCTGGGAAGCTGTAGTGTTATATATATATATATATATATATATATATATATATATCTTGGAAGTTCCCGGACCTCATCCTATAGAGGCTCACGCCTGCGTGATGAGAAACAAAAAACGATAATATCACCTGGGTGACTGAAGTGTCTCTGACCAGCGTTTACTAGGAAAACGGGCCTTGATCAAGACACTTGGGCACTGATTGATGTTATATGTTAGCATCTGAATACATAAAATCATTTCACATGGCACACTTACGAAGATTGCCACCGAAGGCCGCACAGGCCTAGCGGAATTCGGTGAAAACAAAGTCACGAGGGCTAAATGCATCCCCGTTCAAAGTCAAACGGGCCCCCTCTCTGCCAACGAACAGAGCATCCCGACTGACCGTGTGCCACCCCCGGCCTTGAGCAGCTGCGATAAATTCATGCTCTGTTGGCCACTCAAGACGGACCAAGGCGTGGTACATCGTTCGCATCGTTGTGGAGGGCGGTCCGATTTCCGGAATCCAGAAATGGATCCTGCGGAGGCCAAGGGGCCCCCAAACAGACCTGATCACTTGCAGGTGCTTCATGAAGTCGCGGCGGTTGAAACGCTCTCCGTGGATGCACTCATACTGCAAGTAAGATTGAAACGGTGTGTTTGGGTTCGTCATGTTTCTAGAAAGAAAAGCAACATGGCGGTGCAGTCAAGAATATATATACATACGGAACTTGGATGTTGTCTTGATTAGACTTTGTTTGTGTCGTATGTAAGAAGACAAAAATTTCCGGCTTGATAGTCTTCCTTTGTTTTTATTGTTGGTTTGAATGCCTGGTATTGCTACCTGTGAAATTACCCCACCATCTGCCTGTCGGGTTCCTTTAATGTATACTTGCAACTGCTAAATCGGTGATGTCTTTCCATTATTTGAGTGTTTCTAGCAATCTAAGACATTCTGTCTACTTCTCCATTGTATGTACTCAGCGCCTGAACTGAACCAACAGCCTCCTACATTTTCACCGTAGTCGGAGCACCCGTCTGCGGGATTCGTCCTTACTTTATGGTCGCCAAATTGTGGCAAGGTTATCAGATCTATACCTATGATTCGAAGTCATTCTGGGCCGTGACTGAATGTCTAGTAAATCCCTACTTCTGTAGGATCGACATCAAGATGTCCATGTTTGGCGTTGGTTCCCAATTTTCCCAGCGTCAAGCTTTCCTCGACGTAGCCTCGCAAGGTATGTAAAACGACGATCATAGACAACTAATTCAAAGCCAGCAAAGACGTTTGCCAGTAGAATGACCACCATGACGTGTATCGCTTGACGCATGATCTATCCAGATGACGTGCTGGATTGAACTTGTNAATAGACCTGATCACTTACGGGTGCTTCATGAAGTCGCGGCGGTTGAAACGCTCTCCATGGATGCACTCATACTGCAAGTAAGATCGAAACGGTGTGTTTGGGTTCGTCATGTTTCTAGAAAGAAAGGTGGTAGGCGGTTAGCAGGCAACATTGCGATGGAGTCAAGAATAAATATACATACGGAACTTGGATGTTGTCTCGATGACACTTTGTTTGTGTGGTATGTAAGAAGACAAAAGTTTCCGGCTTGATAGTCTTCCTTTGTTTTTATTGTTTGTTTGAATGCCTGGTATTGCTACCTGTGAAATTACCCCACCATCTGCCTGTCGGGTACCTTCCACATGTACTTGCAACTCCTAAATTGGTGATGTCTTTCCATTATTTGAGTGTTTCTAGCAATCTACGACATTCTGTCTACTTCTCCATTGGATGTATGTTTTGAGCACCTGAACTAAACCAACAGCCTCCTACATTTTCACCGTAGCCGGAGCACCCGTCTGCGGGATTCGGCCTTACTTTATGGTCGCCACATTGTGGCGAGGTTATCTGATCTATATCTATGATTCGAAGTCATTCTGGGCCGTGACTGAATGTCTAGTAAATCCCTACTTCGGTAGGATCGACATCAAGATGTCCATGTTTGGCGTTGGTTTCCAATTTTCCCATCGTCAAACTTTCCTCGACGTAGCCCCGCAAGGTATGTAAAACGACGATCATAGACAACTAATTCAAAGCCAGCAAAGACGTTTGCCAGTGGAATGGCCACCACGACGTGTATCGCTTGACGCATGATCTATCCAGATGACGTGCTGAATTGATCTTGCCAACTACGCAGGGTAGTACACAGTAGTTTTACTCGACAATCGTCCCCACGGGAAAGACATGAAGCGCTCGTGCAGGTCTACATACTACAGTATACCCTTTGAACCCTCTCATTAGCGGGCCTTGTGACTCGAACATGTTTGCATAGAGGTACGATCGGCGAGGCCCCCCCCCTCCTAATTCAGTGGATTGGGCACACCAGCTCACTCACGATTTGATTTGATATGGCTTCTTTTGTTCAAACGGGATTAGCAGGCCAAAGACCGGCATATAATCCCCATTATATAACCCCAGCTCACTCTTAACCCTAACAGATACAGCACAAACAAAAGAATGCAACAAAAAAAACGGACTTCTGCTTCCAATTTATGAAGACCGAAATGGGGGTTTGACGATTTAGACGTGAAGTACTTCAATCAAGCGAGGAGCACAAGTGACCTAAATCCCCGTACCGGAGTCCATAGTATGCCGCTAGTTTTCTAGGCAAAAGGCAAAGCAACGATAAGCGGCCGATCTACATCATTTTGCGTAATCCATTCAGATTCCACCAATCATTTTAACATCTTGCACATACGCAAATGTAACGGACACTTTACGCGCGCATGATTCGTTTGTTCAAGGGGAAGCCTGACATAAAAGATACTCACGTGATCCGAGTATGATATCTGAGCTGGGTCACAATAGCGAAATTCCCTATGCTTCTACTGGTAGGACCCAAGTTGATTCCCCCTCTGATTACTGTAATACTCATTTCACAAGCCCTACGCTCTGCCGGAAGCTTGATAGGGGGCTACCTATCTGTCTCATCNACGGACACTTTACGCGCGCATGATTCGTTTGTTCAAGGGGAAGCCTGACATAAAAGATACTCACGTGATCCGAGTATGATATCTGAGCTGGGTCACAATAGCGAAATTCCCTATGCTTCTACTGGTACGACCCAAGTTGGTTCCCCCTCTGATTACTGTAATCCCCATTTCACAAGCCCTACGTTCTGCGGGAAGCTTGATAGGGGGCTACCTATCTGTCTCATCAGGAAAAAAACATTCATGCAGCTAAAATAACTGTTAGATAACTCGGTCAAGTAAGGCAGTCAAGAAAGCACATTATCTCTTCTCTCTCTATTGGTCTATGTAGGGGTGGTGGTAATGCTATATATCATCATCAGAGATTCCTATTTCCGCCATCTAGGCACCATCACAATCGGAGAGAGCGTGTAGTCGGTAACACTACACTGGTGGCTTACGAGTTCTCCCAACAAACCGGTCTCAATATATGTTGTGCATAATAACGGAAGGAACCAACAGCGCTAATTGGCTTACACCTATGCGCTTACACGTTTACCCGTACACAGGATCAGGAGCATGTGACAGGGTTGTCTATACCCGAATGCTCCAAGTGCGGTTATTAGTCTTTTGTTGATAGATGTCCTCGGTGTCCATAGGCCGTACCTAGGTCACTGGAACCCCAAATCTCTGACAACTCTCATTTCTATAAAGCTTAAACCTCAATTACTTCTGTCCCAGGTTATCTAAAGCGCAAACAACTGGGCAAGGAGTCATTCACTACCTCCTGTCATTGAATCTGTCTAGAGATCCTGTAGATACCAAAACGCCCATTAGTTCACGTTACGCCCGCATCAAGGCGCTCTCCAACCAAACTACCTCCAAAATCTCCCAACTAAATCTCTATCCACCTTCATCCCACGCTTGTCCAAATGACACCTGACAGCTCCGTGTAACGCACCACTGCTATAAGAGAGTTTGTTCAATGCAAATATTACTCTCCTCACAATGCTACCGTGATCGCTCACTTGGGATATCATCTCTTCCACAATCGCCACCCTGAATCATGCATTGAATTTTCCGTCTTATCCACTTGGTCGTCCATATAGTCCTTTGTTCTGACATAACCATGCTACACGAGGGCCGTGTTACGTCAGGGATGGCAACCTCGCTTGACCTTCCACATCTATCATACCATCCAATGTCTTGGTAAATCAGGGATATTGCCTTCTTGTATACCTTTGTTGACGCCAAAAACAGTTGTCACATTCCGCCCGACCTCGAGTCCCTACCTCGAGCAAAACTTGATGTGCATCGCAGCCCACAGCGAACTACAATCTCACTATATGAACCTCGTATTACGCTAAGTAGTCATCTTTATTCATTACGCTTTACAGCTTATATACAATACAAACAAACCCAACCGACCAGTAACGCCATGTAAACCATATCCAAACATCACACTCACGTCCCCCGACACAGAATATGTACCGTATTCCAAACATCTCTCAGGCCTTGTCTACCGACTCTATTCCTCCGGCCCTCTCCAGCCCCGTTGGCTCCCTGGCATCGCCCCCGCCCCCGCAACTTCCCAGTTCGACCAATCCGCATCGTCCAACGCATCAAATGACAGAGGCGTCCATGAGAAATGCTTCGGCTTGGAAAGCCCCGAAGCTCCATTGCCGTCAACGCGCGCCAACGGGCCTCCCCGGCCCGTCGCTGAACAATCGCGTGACCGACGACGCATTGCGGCGCTCGAGACGGGCGAAGCGGCAGCCGACGTGGTCGAAGCTTGGAGGTGCTCTTCTGAGGAGTCGATAGGTTCCGTGGAGATTGAGAGATTGCTGTGGCTGGCTTGATCCTGCGTCGCACCCGCGGGACCGGTCCGACTCGAATTGAGGGTGGCGTCGTGGGGGACAGGAGATGCGGCGAGGCCACCGTTTGTTCCGCGGCCGCTGCTACCGCTTGTCCGGTCCTCTCCTCTGCCGCTGACACGCCCATTATGCGAATCACCGGTATAGGACTTTCCGGCTCCGGTACCATTGTTTCCAAGCTGACCTTGGCCCGAACCCGTGCCCGCGTTTCTCGTCGCTGAAATAGCGGGCGCGGGCACGACCATGGGCCCGCCATTGTTCCCGCCGCCAAAACTACTGTAGACATACGACCCATTAGCCCGCCGCCCAGTAACAGGCTCGTCGCCGACGGTAATTTGCTTGATATCATCGTAAAAGGACCTGAAGCCGAGCTTGAGCTCCTCCACAAGTTGTGAGACACCAACACTGGTGGGCGGGTAGGCGGCCCGGGGCTGCCACGTCGCCCGTTTGCTGAGCTGGGCCGCAGTGGGAGCGACGCTGCCAGAGCTGCCGGCCGATGTGCCGCTACTGCGACTGTGTTGACTGAACTGCTGACTGTCCGGAAGGCCGTGGCTGGGCCCAGAAGTTGGCGCGTGAACATCGCGGCGGCTGTGCGAGCCACCATTCGAGCTGTTGCTTGAAATACTGTGCGTAGAATGGGCGTTTTGGGTGTGTCTAAGTGACCGGCTTCGTGAGAGGGCGGCGCTAGAGCTACGCAAGTCTTCAATGGGGCCGTCGAGGAGGCTGTAGTCAGGCTCGGGCTTGGTAGGGGAGAGCAAAGAAAGGGTACGGGCATGTCCGCCACGAAAGACCTTCCGCCGCCCCTCTCGGGGCGACTTTTGTAGGTTTTTGAGCAACTTTCTGCGGTCCAGCTCTTGGCTCAGGCGAGCTGACACGTTATCGTCGTCCATCATGGGCGTTGTAGGTGAAAAGGTCCGGGAGAAGTCATGTCTCTTGTATGCTTCGTGGTCCATCCAATGTTTCTTGAGTGCTGCCAAGTCTGTCTCGGCCCTTGCAAGTTCCTCCTTGATCTCAAGCACCCGTCTTTCCTGCGCTGCTATCGCAATGATGAATTCGTTGGTGTCTGAGGGATATGGACTTTGCGCCGTGTTGAGTACTTGTGGTGTAGCAGGAAGTGAATTTGTGGTCGTCGTAGAAGGAGTGGGCCGTGATGGCATTGAAGTAGGAAGTGCAATAGGTAAAGTCAACGAAAGCCTGTTACTCCTGGAAGCTGAAGATGCCGAGCGCCCAGCCCGGTTTAGAGGCTCGTTCCCTGGGGTGGGTGGCATTAAGTCATCTTCTTCACTCGGTAATGACGACGTCATACTGCCAGAGATGCTGCCGCTGCGAGAAATATCGAATCTGCGGCTAAACTCGGTGGATGATCGAGCGGGTTCAGGCGAGTAGGCGTTAGATGAGGCCATGGCCAGTCCGATGCCGACTCCGCCAGTCAGGCTGCTGACGCTGCTGGTACTACGACCTCGAGAGCTACCAGCCGAAATATTACTCGTTCTAGAAGATGTTGGGGGGTAGTAAAGATTACGCGGTGACGCTCCACCTGTTCCTCCGCCTCCTCCTGTAACACCGTTTGATTCTAGAACTGAATGCCTCCGCCGGAATTGAGATCTGGAATCGGCAGTAGCTACACTAACTGCTGCCATAACAGGGGGCAAGCTCGACGAGGATTCGATATCGGTTGAAATAGTCGATGAAAAAAGCTGTGAAAGTTGGTATAAATGAAGTTGGTGATTATTGTTGTAGTTGTTTCCAACAAGCTGCTGACTTCTTCGAGAAAAATAGCGATGTCGTGAAATAGAAGCCGAAAGTGCTTTCTGCTTAAGAATAACAGGAACGGAATTTGTCGACTTGAGGTTGTATAGTGCACAAGAGCCGACGGTGGTTGGTTCGGGGGCGTCTAGGCTATGTAAACGACTCTGTCGAACTCGCCAAAACGATGCAGTTGGGTAAAGAACGTGAGGTCTATGTTGTTGTTGTTGTAAATTATGCTGAGAATAATGACGGTGAGCCGCCGGTTTAGATGGAATCTCCTGGATGTCGGTCAAACCAAAAGGCGCTGTAGGCCGTAACAAAGATGATGACGAGACAACGGGTGTGCTCACACTGCGTTGTCGAGCAGTAGCGGTGGACGAAGAATAAGGTAAAGGGAAAAACGAGGGACGAGAGTCGGAAAAACGGCCAGTAGCGAGACCTGAAAAAGAACGAGTGACTGTGGGTGTAGTCGTAGTATTGACCGCAGTGGAGCCAGACAAGGGAACAAGTGGAAGCAAGGATTCAAGCTCTGCAGATGCAAGTGTCGATGTTGCAGACACTATCGTCGTCTGTGATCTTCGCTTCCGCGGAACTACAATTCCAGTGGAAGAAGTAAAAGAAGAAGTTGTCGCGAATAAATTGTTGGGGACCTGAGAAGTGGCTGTGGCAACGACAGGTCTATTTTCACCAGCGAACGACAAAGCCCTCAGTCTTGTTGGTGCAGTAGTGGCCGCGCCAGCAGTCATAAGGGGGCTGGACATGAGCCCTGTAGCTGTTGTCTTTTGATTGGCGTTGTCCACGATGCCCATGCAAGAGTGCTTGACCAGGCCTTGGTCGGATACTTTTGGCTCTAGAAGCCCCATTATGGCCAAACCCACGAACCAGCGTTGCAATAACTAGAAAACAGGCCCTGAGATTCTCAACGTGTAAAGGCTATGTTCTGACAGACCCCTGGATTCTAGACGGCAAAGCTCGCTTTTCTCTCGTTTGGCCCACTGGATAGCGCGCAAACCGTCAGGGGGTTCCCTGTTTTGTAGCGAATAACCAACGACGACGACAACGACAACAATCACCATCACCGTAAGAATGTAAATATGCGTGTACTTAAAAACCACGCGAGAAATCAGAGGGAGCCAGCCCTGTCGTCTCTTGTCAAACAACGGTTCTCGTTCCAACGACGGCAGGAATTCAGGATCGTCACAATCTTGTCCAGCGCAACTTCGTTTTTTGCCCGTCTGTCGAGATGGTCTGGGTGTCTCAGTCTACTTGACCAGCAGTGCGGGAGAGACGATCCTTAGCTACGACCGGCCAGGGCTATTCTTGCTTCTATCAACAATGTTACCAAGGTGACCAGGGGTGATTTATGCACGCTGGGCCCCGCCGAGACAGAGGAAGAGGGGACCGACCTTACGGATTGGATGGGATTTTGGTGGAGCCCCGCGTTATGCCTTGGTTTTGAAGAAAATAAAAGGACGACTTTAGAAGTGCTGTTTTAGAGCCGAGGAAACAAAGGAAACAATGCTGTAAAGTCAAATTCGATTGTTGTGCGTAGCGTAGTCGAGATAAAGACAATGGTAAAATCTAAACAAAGTGTAATTGACGATGCTTCAAAAAACACACGATTAATCAACATGACAAGAAAAAAAAGTGAAAGCAAGAGAAAGAAAAAAATGTATCCAGATCTCTTCAATCTTTTCTTTCCAAATTCTACATTCCACCCACAGTAACTACCCAAACCAACAGTGAAATTTAGACACGACTTACAAGCCAAGGGACTGAACTCGCCACCTAGGCGGGCTCCACAACCGCAGAACGGAAGGCACGCCGTCCGCTTTGTTTCCGATCTTGGTTGACCGCCCTTGGGATGGAAAAGCGGCATGCAGTGTTAGTCTGATGGGCGCTTGGGGCGGTCCGATGGTATATTAGGGTTCCATGTGCTTGGACCATGGAATTCATGCGGAATTTTCTAGAGAATGACTTTTCACATGTGTATGCACAATATGTTTAGAAATGAGAATGGTTGTTTTGAGATGAATCAGGATACGTGAGTTTGGATTGACTCGTGTCGTTTGTTTACTTTCGTATGAGCTGGGTACTTAACTTTTGAGACAAGTCAATTTTATACATATCGATACTTGAACACACGCCATTGTCGTACATACGACGCCACTCCCACTGACTGATGTGGTTCATCACAGCAGTCATGTCCCGTTGTGCATGACAAGCAATTTTGAGGCATTGTAGTTAATATCAGAAAAAGTCATGTGCAGTTATGGTAGGGTGCATTTGACGTACAAGGGTTAAACACCAAACTAACAGTGTTTGGTAAATATATTGGCACGGCTAACATGTAAATATTATAATACATAGACACAGTGTAAATGAATCTCGGGTCACACTACTATATTTACAACAATCTATATAGACCAAACAGATACACCAAATGACCCATTAATCCTCTGAACGCCAATTTTAAGTACTATGAATACAAAAAAGGAAGAAACGCCCCAAAAACAATCCAAAAACGCCTTATACCAAAATAAACACTATACACATAATCGTACAATCAAGTCCCCATTCCCTTCTTAAGAGAAGAAATACTGCGAATTCCGGAGTCTCTCAACGTCGAAATTTCCCTTGGCCGGAATAGGCGGGAACTCCAATGGTAGCCAAACTGTTATCACCTTTTTGGGAGTCTTTTTCGTTGACTTCGCTGGCAACTTCTGGTTCTTTAGGCTCATCTCGAACGTGCTCATCTTGAGCTTCTCCTTGAAATCCTCATGCAACCGCATGTTCTCTTCCGCAGAAATCTCAGGCTCGGCAGGCTCGGGAATCCCAGAAGAATCGTCTTCAGCCATCTCATCGTCTTCAGTTGACCGACTGTTGACATTCGCCATAGCAAGCTCCTCCTTGCCTTCGGGGCCAAGCATGCCCTCGTTGCGGTGGGCGGCGACGATGTCGGCTGGGGTGACCATCATTTTGGCGGTGCGGTGATCGCTAGCCTTCTTAGAGGAGAGAAGTTGACGACGAACCTCCTCCATTTTCAATTCTTCCTTAAGCGAGGACCGGGTCTTCTTGCGCCAAGCGATAATCTCCTTACCCGCGGGACTGTCAGCCCCGATACGAGCCAAGTATAAAGCGCCCTTGTAGCGAGCCTTAAATTCGGCACACAAACGACCAATCACGTCCTCTTTNCAAGCATGCCTTCGTTGCGGTGGGCGGCGACGATGTCGGCCGGGGTGACCATCATTTTGGCGGTGCGGTGATCGCTAGCCTTCTTAGAGGAGAGAAGTTGACGACGAACCTCCTCCATTTTCAATTCGTCCTTAAGCGAGGACCGGGTCTTCTTGCGCCAAGCGATGATCTCCTTACCCGCGGGACTGTCGGCCCCGATACGAGCCAAGTATAAAGCGCCCTTGTAGCGAGCCTTGAATTCGGCACACAAACGACCAATCACGTCCTCTTTATGAATATCAATGAAAGAATCACGAAGAACAGAGTTCATGACATCAACGTCGGCAGCGTGCGTCCAGAACGAGTCGTGAACAGCAGCGAACTCGAGGTTTTGCTCATTGCAACGCAGAGCAGACAACATCATGTGACTAGCATCAAGCGAGTGAATAAAGTTAGGAGGGAAAGCTTGAAGCTGCTTCCGGCGGTCGACTGGGTCACCGCGATCAGGGTCTGACAGAACCATGTCTTGCAGGCACGTCAAGATGGCACGGGTAGGCGACTTGCGGTAGGGCTGCGATACAGGAAGTCTCAAAGGAGTCGTCCACACAATAGTGGACGAGAATTGAGAGCTGAGAGCATCGGCAAAATTAGCGCGCCGGCGAGAGCCACCCGCCGCAGCCAACAGATCGTCAGGGTTGCTGGCGATAGCCGAGACCTGTTCAGATGACAGGGAGTTGCAAATGCGACCACCAACTTCACCAAGCCAGTTTTGAATCTCCTGTGCACCGCGGAACATAGTACCCATGGCAGTGAAAATCTTGGACGCAACATACGAACCCAGAATGAGCGAGGTATAGCCAGTGTCGGCCTCGATGGTAGGGTGATAAGCATCGAGTTGTTTGGCTACTTGCTTCTTGGCACCCTGGAAGGTAACACCGTAAACGTTGGTCATGACAGTCTGCTTGACAACCTTACGAGTAATTTTGTTTTGAACAGCCTTTGCAAAAGTGTTACCAAGTCTGCAGTCCTCCTCGACTTGATCAATAACCATGTTAGCCACGGCAGAGTACACATCAGCAGGACGCTCACTGGGCTCCAAGTTCACTTGTTTGGCACCCCACATATCTCCACCAAGGGCAGCGTAATGCTGTAAACCGTTACAGGTACCATCTTGATGCACGGGAAGGTGCGAGACATAAGCAGTCGGATCGGGTGAGTCAAGCGCCGCCTTAAGCTCCATGCAAGCAGCCAGAGTTTGCCAAGCATCTTCGGCCTCAAGCCACCAACGCTTGCCTGAAAGAGGGTTTTCAGCCGAGTCAAAGACATCCCGAAGGTGCTCCATGGTAAAAGCCTCACGCTCGTCAAGAGAGGCCTTATCGTGACCAGCGACATTGGCCAGGTGAATCTTCAACCAACGCAGACCGCGCTCACCGAGAGGACGGCCTTTGGCAAAAATAAGGATACCACGAACGTGGTCGGAGCCCATATGGTTGAGGTAGGTAGGTAGCGGATAAGCGCGGCCACGGAAATCCATGTTGTGAGGGAAATAGAAGGTCTGGTTGCGGAAAGCACGAGCAATTTCCAGTTGAAAGTTGATGAAGCAGCGATTAGAGTGGAGACCACTGCGCTCGTTCTCGGCATCTTTGACGGCACGAAGCCAGAAGCGCCGGGCAGTGATGTTGCTGGCGTCAGCTGGCTCTGGTGGAATTTGAATATCGGGGTTAAGTGGCGGGAGATCGGCAATGGCTTCACCCGAGTTCCAAGCCTGCATCAAGACGTTCAAAACCGGTTGGTTAATACGCCAGCCGGTCTGACCCAGGATATCGAGACCACGGGCGATCTGGTCGAGATCACCACGCTGAACAGCCGCCTTGGCGAGAAGTTTCTGATCAGGATCGTTACCCTTGGTGCGGATAATATTACTCCGGTGCTGAAGATAGGCACCAGAGTCGTAATCCTTCCACGGAGCTGGAGGAATAAGCATAGGCAAATGCTTAGCAAGAATCTCGCCTTGAGGCTCGCTCTTCATCACATCAACAACGGAGGGGTGGATAAAAATGACACCAATCTTCTTGCCACGACGAAGCTGAGAGCCATGAGTGAAGGCAGATTGGACTTCCCGAATTACCTTTCCAGTCTCAGGGTCTTTGGTCTCGACTGTGATCTTGGCAGTTTTGAAAACACCTGAGAGGAGGAAAGCGCCGACCTTGGTGCGCATGCTAACGGACCAATTGGTGTATGGCCGTGAACCCTTGACGATCTTCGGGGGGGCAGACTTGGACTCAGGGTTTTCCTCAGTGGACTCAACTTCCTCCGTTTTCGCTTGTTTGGCCGCAGCTTTTCCCTTGGACTTGGACTTGGACTTTTTCTTTTTGTCCTCTGAAACTTCGACAGTCTCATCAACCGTTTCCGGAGTTTGAACGACTGTTCTTTCAATCTTAGCAGAGCGACGAGCCTTCTCNGCGCCGACCTTGGTGCGCATGCTAACGGACCAATTGGTGTATGGCCGTGAACCCTTGACGATCTTCGGGGGGGCAGACTTGAACTCAGGGTTTTCCTCAGTGGACTCAACTTCCTCCGTTTTCGCTTGTTTGGCCGCAGCTTTTCCCTTGGACTTCGACTTCGACTTTTTCTTTTTGTCCTCTGAAACTTCGACAGTCTCATCAACCGTTTCCGGAGTTTGAACGACCGTTCTTTCAATCTTAGCAGAGCGACGAGCCTTCTCCCGAGCGGCCTTTTCCTGATCTGCAAGAAAAGCGTTGATATCTTCCTCGGCAATCCTAGCAGTACTTGAGCACACAGTAGAAAGCGGAGCGCCGTGGTCAAAGCCTAGAATGGAAACGATGTTGAGGACACTGAGTAAAGTGACGGCAGCGAGACGAGCTGGGTCAGCCTGAAGAAGAATAGTCGAATAGGTGTCGTTTTCTTCCGACTTATCCCTGGTTGTGCGGGTTTCCTGGTCATACCGGGCAATCTCTGCAATGAAATATTTTTCAAGTTCCTGGTGCCACGTGAACATATGGCCTGACATGCTGTGATGACCGAGCGAACTGTTGAGGCCCATTTTAAGTAGGTTGCGGTACTCCTCACGCCAGCGGTTTATAGAAGCGTCAACTGATTCCTTTTCCATGCGGGCTTGAACTTCCCGGCGCTGCTCCTCGGTGAGAGTGGAGACGTCAAAGTTCTCGGGCATGGACCCGAAGAACTGCAAAGTTTTCTGTAAGAACTTAAGACCGAGACCCTTTTGTGGGGTAGCAAGAACTTCTGGGAAGGGCTCACTCATAGGCTCCAACTTAGAAAAGTCGACTTTTGCGGCGGCATTATCATCTGAAACGGGTTCCTGTACGGTAGCCTCAGAAAAGTTGTAGCGTGGGCAAATGCTGGTGATAATGGCAAGATCCTTAGCGGACAGGATATCGGTCTGACCAAGAACCTGTAGACCAAGCTCACCGGGGCACATGTCCATGTAGCGGTTAATGAGGCGAGTTAAGCGCATGCCTTTGGCAGAGAGGATAGCGGCGCGGAGCATATAAGCAATAGTTTCAGAGGTGTGTGGAAGACCGGGGGTCCGAATAAACAGCTCATACCACTGATGCATGGCTTCGGCTTGACGGACACTTGGAGCGGAGCGCATCATCTCTATGTTGGCGCGGAGAAACTGGTTGTGCATGTAGATATGCTGTTCGCCGGGGATGCTGCCTCCGTTGGTGATGATATTGTTGATCTTGCGCAGAATGAGGGCGGATCGGTCAAGCTTGTTGACATGGATGCAGGCGTCGAAGACGGCAATGAGATCGACAATTTCCGAAGGCAGGTTGTTATTTTCGTTACGCCGTCTCCCAGAAGCTGGGGCATCTTTGAGTGGCTTTTCAGGCACAAGAATGTCCTGGACATCGAACTGTGGGAGATTGATGGCGGTGGAGTTGGTCATGATAGAGTCAGAGGCGAGTGGGTCATAGAAATTAGAGGTGTCCACGGCGGTGGCCAATGACCTGGCATGTGGACTGGCAACAGCGCGAGCCAGCTGCTGGCGAGAGCGAACGGCAGCTACAGCATGACTGAGGGTGGTTGAGGATTTGTTTGACGCAGAACTCGAGGAAAGACGGATGTGAGACAAGTTTGCCCGATGGAAGGCGGCAGCCCGTTGCGTGGGGCGCAAAAACATGGCTGGCGTATTAAAGATGATTGTCGTTTAAAGAGAGAAAGAATATAAACAAAAGTGTTCCTATCACGAAGGGACAGAGGCACTAAAACGACTGATGAAGGGCATCTGAAGTTTTAAACGACTGGTGGAGACAAGTTGACGTTCGCCAGTCGTGATTGTGGAAATGACGGTCGAGATATTAACAACAAGGTCTGTAAAGAAAGAGGGATGCAACAGCGTGACTAATGGTGAAGGCAGAAGTGTCAGTAAGTAACGTCACGTTTTGCGATATGTGCAAGAGTGATGTTGATCGAATAATATGAAAAAAATCACCACTCTGGGTAAAACACTAACCCTAATTGAAAGATTTTCTCAGGCCTCCAGTGCGTGTATACTAAAACATCCGCTCAAAACAAACTTGCAAAAAATGTGAAGAAAGACTCAAACAAAAAACGTGAAATCTTCGTTCGAAAACCCAAACGGTTTCGAAGGTTTACCGACTATGAAGTTTCTTTTCGGCTTGCAGGTTTGTTCGGGGANAAGAGTGATGTTGATCGAATAATATGAAAAAAATCACCACTCTGGGTAAAACACTAACCCTAATTGAAAGATTTTCTCAGGCCTCCAGTGCGTGTATACTAAAACATCCGCTCAAAACAAACTTGCAGAAAATGTGAAGAAAGACTCAAACAAAAAACGTGAAATCTTCGTTCGAAAACCCAAACGGTTTCGAAGGTTTACCGACCAAGAAGTTTCTTTTCGGCTTGCAGGTTTGTTCGGGGACCGGGGTTTGATGGCAAGGAAGATTCTGGGGCGCCATCTGGGCCGGGTGGATTTTTTAGTGCGGGGCGATAAGCTGATTAGATTAGATTACCGCAGAAAAATGTCTGTGTCACGTGTGATTGACCAGGGTTTAAGGTACTGACGTCAAGAAGTAATTGGAAGTATCGAGGGAATTGAGCCATTGAAAACGAAGTAGTAAACAAGTAAGATGTTATCACGGGCTTCTTTTACTCTTTTGCGGGGGGCTAGAGCCGCCGCGGGTCGCACTGCCGTGGTGATGCGCGCCCCATTAGTCCCCAGGGTGGCCAGTCAACGCCTGTATTCCACTTCAGAATCAACGACACCGATCCCCCCAACGGACTCTGCCCACCCCCGTACCGGTGCTGAGTTGGACGTTTTGGAAGAGTCTCT
>JSUI01006512.1:0-25301 GCA_000833645.1 Huntiella omanensis | reverse complement strand
CTCGCCGATGAAGGCTCAGCGGATCCGGAAACTCCTTGGTATCTCACCGTCGATCCTCCCACTAGCACCAGCATCCATCACGGTAGTGCTCGACCTACACTCCCAGAGGACCCGCCTTCCATCCTCGAACACCTCGTGAACCATGCGTATGACGATGCTGGTTTAGACGATCTCACCATTCTCGACCTTCGCGCCTTTGACCCGCCACCGGCGCTCGGCCCGAACCTCATTATGCTTTTCGGAACTGCCAGAAGTGAACGTCACTTGCACGTTGTTGCTGCGCGCGCGCAAAGATGGTTGCGTCATAACTTCCACATCAACGCCTCAGCAGATGGATTGATTGGAGCGGGTGAATTGCGTACAAAGCTGCGGAGATTACGGAAAAAGGCCAAGATCATGGGAGCTGGTAGTGTAATTCCACTAGGAGGTGACGATGGTATTTCGACTGGATGGATCTGCTTGAACCTGGGAACTTTGGGGAACAACTTGTCTGAAGACCTCAAGCTTGATCCTAAGGGCAAGATGTCTGGTTTCGGTGGATCAGAGAATGGAACTACGGTGGTGTTACAGATCATGACGGCTGCTCGCCGCGAGGAACTTAACTTGGAGCTTCTTTGGAAACGCAGTTTGGAGAATAACGTTAAGATGCACGAGAAGTTGGCCGCGGAAGGAGATATCGGGCAAATGCGTAAGGCTGTCCCGAATAATTGGGACAAGAGACTACGGAGAAAGCGGAAGCGTGCGGTACAGAAGGGGTTCGAGGTATCGGGTGAGGACGGCCAAGAGGGTCAACCAAGGCCATCATTCTAAAGGTGTCTTTCTATGTATATTATTGTATTATCACACTATTTCACACTCTTCATGATATTCCTTAACAATGGCGCGATTTGTTTCCGTCCAGAGGTGGCGTCTCCCTGATTCCACGCCATCCTGTAACCATCGTCACTATCCAATGATCCATCATCAAATTTGGTTAACTGAAGTGAATCACTGTTTTTGGCCAGGAATTCAGTCATAACCTGTTTCCCTTTATCCGTTGCACCCGAGAGCATCAAGTCCCTGCCAAACTTGCCTTCGGTAGTAATGATACACATNTATATTATTGTATTATCACACTATTTCACACTCTTCATGATATTCCTTAACAATGGCGCGATTTGTTTCCGTCCAGAGGTGGCGTCTCCCTGATTCCACGCCATCCTGTAACCATCGTCACTATCCAGTGATCCATCATCAAATTTGGTTAACTGAAGTGAATCACTGTTTTTGGCCAGGAATTCAGTCATAACCTGTTTCCCTTTGTCCGTTGCACCCGAGAGCATCAAGTCTCTGCCAAACTTGCCTTCGGTAGTAATGATACACATTGCAGCCATAATATCAACCTCTTTCGTCTTAGTGAATTCATTGAATGCCTCCACAAACGCAGCAGCCGAACCGGCGTGTTCAACGAGGTACGATAGACCCCGGGGACTTCCAATGGTACCAAGGCGTACTCCGTTCTCTTCCCATTCCTTGTAATCTTTACGCATGACATCCAACGGTGACATGCCGTCGAGATCTTCCTTCTTTTCGTTGATCTCGTCGTAGTATCGAGGGGCATAGAATTTAGCCGGGAGGGCAGCAGAATAGATAGCAGCCGAGGTTACATCTCTAGTGGTAACCTTGTCTTTAACAAGGAGATTCCCTGTGTCGATGAGAACGGGTGCCAACCCCAAATATGCCAAATCCTGCTTATCCTCTGCTTCTAATGTTTCCCATGTCACCCGGCATTCGTTCAAAATCAGCGATGAACAACTACCACACGTCTTCAAAACTCTTGGGTCGCAACCTTTTGGCAAATTCCCTTCATCCACGTGATGATCAACACAACCAACGACCCGATCCTGATATCCGGCCAATGAGCCAGTCAAGGAATTGTGATCCACTAATATCCAATTAAAATGGCCCATATCCCGTGGAAGGTCGTCCAGTGTCAATAGATCCTTGGGCGTCAGATTGGCATATTTCAGCACTGCTGTTAACTCTGGTCTCAACGGTAAATCACGGCGGTACAGGTTGGACAGCGGGATATACGGCGTCCCCCCTACTTTAGTTTCTTTGGTCCGCAGAAAAGCATAAACGACTGCGCTGCATAGTGAATCCAAGTCTACATGCAACGTTAGTCACCCAGGTCCACCAATAATAGGCAATTGCCTTCTCTTACCAGCTGACTCATTGCCCACTACCACAGTCAGTGGTTCGGTAGATCGAGTCAAAGCTCGTTTAGCTGCGCTTAGGAAGGGTCGGAGGGACATGATGTCGTCATTGATAAGTATTAGACAATAGAAACAACAACAAATGGAATTCCGTTGCCTAAAGAGGATAATAAAGTGCACACCGCCTGGCAAAATCCATAGTGGGTTAGGGTTGTTATCTGACGGGTCGGAAGGATGCCGGTTCACGATAACAAGAGGTATAAGTACACATATGTGTGTAGGTTTCAGTATTCACGTATACATAGTTCTTTACACTCCAAATTACAAAAAAAGATGCCTCTTCGCCTTGCCATTCTTGAAGCTGACCAGCCCGCCCCAGGGACTATCGCCCGGGTCGGCCCTTACACAGCTGTCTTCACCGCTCTATTAACTGCCGCTTCTCCCACCCCTCTTCTCTCAGAAACACTTACCATAACTCCCCATGAAGTTCAAGCCAAGCCGGATACTTCCTACCCACCACTTTCAGAAGTTGATGCTATTCTCATTACCGGCAGCAAGCACAATGCTATGGACGACGACCCTTGGATTCTTAAGCTAGTCGAGTATACCCGGGAGGCCCTTGCCGCCGGAAAGCGGGTAGTCGGTGTCTGCTTCGGTCACCAGATTGTCGGTCGGGCTCTTGGATCTCCCGTAAAGCGGAGTGAAGCTGGCTGGGAAGTCTCTGTTACCGACGTCAACCTTACTGACGAGGGCCGTCGTGTCTTTGGCATTTCNTAGGCAATTGCCTTCTCTTACCAGCTGACTCATTGCCCACTACCACAGTCAGTGGTTCGGTAGATCGAGTCAAAGCTCGTTTAGCTGCGCTTAGGAAGGGTCGGAGGGACATGATGTCGTCATTGATAAGTATTAGACAATAGAAATAACAACAATTGGAATTCCGTTGCCTGAAGAGGATAATAAAGTGCACACCGCCTGGCAAAATCCATAGTGGGTTAGGGTTGTTATCTGACGGGTCGGAAGGATGCCGGTTCACGATAACAAGAGGTATAAGTACACATATGTGTGTAGGTTTCAGTATTCACGTATACATAGTTCTTTACACTCCAAAATACAAAAAAGATGCCTCTCCGCCTTGCTATTCTTGAAGCTGACCAGCCCGCCCCAGGGACTATCGCCCGGGTCGGCCCTTACACAGCTGTCTTCACCGCCCTATTAACTGCCGCTTCTCCCACCCCTCTTCTCTCGGAAACACTTACCATAACTCCCCATGAAGTTCAAGCCAAGCCGGATACTTCCTACCCACCACTTTCAGAAGTTGATGCTATTCTCATTACCGGCAGCAAGCACAATGCTATGGACGACGACCCNNNTGGATTCTTAAGCTAGTCGAGTATACCCGGGAGGCCCTTGCCGCCGGAAAGCGGGTAGTTGGTGTCTGCTTCGGTCACCAGATTGTTGGTCGGGCTCTTGGATCTCCTGTGAAGCGGAGTGAAGCTGGCTGGGAAGTCTCTGTTACCGACGTCAACCTTACTGACGAGGGCCGTCGTGTCTTTGGCATTTCCGCCGATAAAATGGTAAACCCTTATGTCTCTACTACGTGTAAACCGTGTAACTAACGAACCCTAATTGATATTAAGGCCATCTTCCAAATGCACCGGGACTATGTTGACGGGTATCCTCCTGATGCCATCCCACTTGCCAGCACCGACTTGTGTCCGGTGCAAGGCTTCCATGTTCCTGGAAAGGCTATTACTGTGCAGGGGCATCCCGAGTTTACAGAGGAGCTTGTGAGCGAGCTGCTCGAAGCCCGTCATGCAAGCGGTATATTTGACGATGAGATGTATAAGGATGCGGTCAGCCGGGTATCAAACCCACACGATGGCGTAANCGTAAAGCGGAGTGAAGCTGGCTGGGAAGTCTCTGTTACCGACGTCAACCTTACTGACGAGGGCCGTCGTGTCTTTGGCATTTCTGCCGATAAAATGGTAAACCCTTGTGTCTCTACTACGTGTAAACCGTGTAACTAACGAACCCTAATTGATATTAAGGCCATCTTCCAAATGCACCGGGACTACGTTGACGGATATCCCCCTGATGCTATCCCACTTGCCAGCACCGACTTGTGTCCGGTGCAAGGCTTCCATGTTCCTGGAAAGGCTATTACTGTGCAGGGGCACCCCGAGTTTACAGAGGAGCTTGTGAGCGAGCTGCTCGAAGCCCGTCATGCAAGCGGTATATTTGACGATGAGATGTATAAGGATGCGGTCAGCCGAGTATCAACCCCACACGATGGCGTAGCTATTGCAAAGGGGTTCATTAAATTCATTGAGGGCAAACTGTAGACAATTGTAATTCATAATGTTTCAATTCTTATAAGCAATGCAAACGGGGTATCTATGCAGCAAACAAACATGACAAACTCAGGCGCTTTCTTCTCTCTCCCACCACTCCCTTGGAGTCTGTGGTTTCAAAGTACCCATTGCCCTCCACTCCGCCACTTCGCGCTGTCTGCGACGACGGGCAATCTTTCCATCAATGAGCATCTCCTCGCGAGACCGGCCAACTGCAGTCTCTCTCTCTCCTTTCCACCAACCACCCGCAGTGTGTTCTCTCCACGGCTTTTCCCGTGCAAGGAATAGACCGGCGTCAACTGCACCCTGCATGCACATTGTTGCCATGCTAGCTATGACAAGTGCAAAGGGGGCTGCATGAGAACCGGCTCCGGCCGTCTGGTTCGATGAAGTACGGGCTGCCTCGCGGAGACGCATGACTCTAATAATGAATGGAGGTACCCAAATCCCGATATATACTATAGGGTAGATGAAAAGGAGTCTGAGGTTTCTGAACACTCTTGACCGCGTCCGTTCAATCTCATTCANCTTTCCACCAACCACCCGCAGTGTGTTCTCTCCACGGCTTTTCCCGTGCAAGGAATAGACCGGCGTCAACTGCACCCTGCATGCACATTGTTGCCATGCTAGCTATGACAAGTGCAAAGGGGGCTGCGTGAGAACCGGCTCCGGCCGTCTGGTTCGATGAAGTACGGGCTGCCTCGCGGAGACGCATGACTCTAATAATGAATGGGGGTACCCAAATCCCGATATATACTATAGGGTAGATGAAAAGAAGTCTGAGATTTCTGAACACTCTTGACCGCGTCCGTTCAATCTCATTCAACCCAGAGTTGCATTGGTCTTCGTTGTTGAGCAATGTCGAGGAAGTAGACGAGCACGATCCGCGCCCTGTGTACAAAATGCTCTTAAAGGAGTGGCCACGGGATGGACCCTCGGATGGCGACGATACGAGTGGCGATGGTCCAGGGCGTGAAAGCATCGGTGTTCTACTGGTTGGGGAAGGCGCCAGGGGAGATGGTGGCACAGACTCGAACTCCTGATGTTCGATCTTGACCTTCCCAGTTTCTTCGTTGGAAGGTACCGAAATAAGAAGCTCTGGTGCGACAGTCTCAGCATCAGAGTTTAAACGAACCCTGTACGACGCATTACTGGTTGAAGAATTTCTAAAGTTTGGCATTTTGAATCGGATGAGCTGACTTGCTCTTGAACTGACACTATTCTCGGTGTTCACTCCGAATGAATTTGAAAAGGCGGGCGTAGGCCCGATGGGCGACAGGGGCGATAATATGCTTGGCTCACTTCCCAGGCGCGTCCGGATGCTTGCAAGGGATTGGCGGCGGGATTCAGGGTGAGAATCAGGGACATGACCGTGGTGAGCGATTGGTGGCAGGGGCTGCACTGTATCGAGTTTATAGGAGTCAAAGTTGGATACCTTGCTGAGGTTGGACATTTTGCTGTGGTGATGGCGAAGAGAGGCTTTTTCGTAAGTGCGCATTACGGCGCGGACGTGAGTGTATATGAAGATGTATAAAGCGAGAATTCCAGCGAATGCCACCATACGAGGAATCCAAGAAAGAAGAAGGCTGGGCCAAAGCGGGTGTGGCGGGATGTAACACAGTTCACCGGTGTTAACGTAGGCTACAGGCTTGTTGATGAAAGCGAGTGAAGCCAAGAAAAGAGGGAAAACGGCCCAAATTGTATAGGCGTAGTATCTGTAAGGGTAGATACCGCTTGTAGAGCCACTACTAGCTGTTGGGTTGAGAACAGCCAGGAAGGCATGTGTGGCGATGAGAAGAACGGCAATATCGCAGGCTTCGATACCAACGGCGAGAAAGAAGCCGGATACTTGGCAGAATACGGAAGACGAGTTGATAGGGCCACGAATGACGCTAATTAATGGAAATAACACAAACCAGGTAGACTTCAACATATCGCTTGCTAAAAGTAGCATGATGAGACTAAGTGTGTTAGTATCTGATCCAGTGAAGTGATGGGTAAGTTGTGGACGTACTCATAACGGAAGCTCCGTCTAGATTTGACAAACAAGTAAAAAGCAGTGGTAGAACACACAAGACTGATAGAGGCTATGAATAAGGACATGAGATGCAAGCCAAGCATCTGTCCAGCAGCCAGTTTGCTCAAATCTCCCAAATGATGTGGTGTCGAGTGCACCTCTGCCTCCCTCGGCTCAAGTACAAATCTGATAAAGTCCATGGCTTAATGACTTCAGATTTCATNGACTTCAACATATCGCTTGCTAAAAGTAGCATGATGAGACTAAGTGTGTTAGTATCTGATCCAGTGAAGTGATGGGTAAGTTGTGGGCGTACTCATAACGGAAGCTCCGTCTAGATTTGACAAACAAGTAAAAAGCAGTGGTAGAACACACAAGACTGATAGAGGCGATGAATAAGGACATGAGATGCAAGCCAAGCATCTGTCCAGCAGCCAGTTTGCTCAGATCTCCCAAATGATGTGATGTCGAGTGAACCTCTGCCTCCCTCGGCTCAAGTACAAATCTGATAAAGTCCATGGCTTAATGACTTCAGATTTCATGTAAAGAACGAAAAACATAACATCGTGTAAAAACGAAAGTAAATAATGAAAAAATCACAGTGCAAGCCAACACTGATAGGCAAAAAAGCAGTTTACCAAGGCGAAACGTCCTATATATACCCAGACGAACAATCGGCAATACCAAGGCGAACCGGCAGATCAAATGTTTGTCTTGCTTGCTATGCACGATTCAGTCTAACCCAAATTGACGGGTCTGCTGGCAGCAAGGTGCAGAAACCGGCACGGTATGTTGCTTGGCGGGGGCTCAAAGTNATCTCCCAAATGATGTGATGTCGAGTGAACCTCTGCCTCCCTCGGCTCAAGTACAAATCTGATAAAGTCCATGGCTTAATGACTTCAGATTTCATGTAAAGAACGAAAAACATAACATCGTGTAAAAGCGAAAGTAAACAATGAAAAAATCACAGTGCAAACCAACACTGATAGGCAAAAAAGCAGTTTACCAAGGCGAAACGTCCTATATATATACCCAGACGAACAATCGGCAATACCAAGGCGAACCGGCAGATCAAATGTTTGTCTTGCTTGCTATGCACGATTCAGTCTAACCCAAATTGACGGGTCCGCTGGCAGCAAGGTGCAGAAGCCGGCACGGTATGTTGCTTGGCGGGGGCTCAAAGTGCCGGAGGGGCCAACGTAGTGTGTTTGGTGGAAAGACGAACAGACGAATTGTGAGTGGTGTGGTGGGGGGTAGTCTAGTATACAGGGACTAGCTTGGTAACAAGATGCGATGACGGTCAGCAGATCGATGGGCGAGAGACTGTGCGCCGATGACATATATGAATATGGTGATTCTGTGGTGGAGTTTTGTGCAGGTACAGCAAACGAAGTTGTAGGTTATGTACAAGTGTACCAAAGTCTATGTATAACAATCAAGAAAGTCACACAAACGACGGGAACGGGAGGCGAGTGAAAGTACCACAAACAAGCGTGATACGGTCTCTTTAAACATTGACTCGAGGAGCCGCCCGAGACAGCCGATCCCCCTGACATGTGGTACCTTGACGGAACAACATCAGCCGTCCCAGCCAAACAACCTCCTGTGGCTGCATCCAATTCCCAAGCCAAAGGGTAGGATTCACAAATCTGATATGGCAAACCAGGAACCCCCGCCGGAGGTTTTCCTACTTTAGTTGTGCAAGCCTTGTGGGCGAACATCCATCCATCAACCAATGTAACGCTACGTATAAGCCTACAATTCGTGGGGGCCTGCGCAAGCTGAGGCCTTGTTTTTCTATGTATGCATGATTTGAGTTTATGGGTTTTGGGTGTTAGTCAGACCGGGATCATGCATTGAAAAAGTTACTAGGGTGCGTGGGGGTCCGGAAGTAGAGCCGATGGAGGAGGCTGAGATTGATCGTGACTTTCTATGTAAGTCAGTACATTTGTACATATGTATGTACATATGTAAGTATTTATGTAAGTTAAAGGGGTCTTGATAGAAGCGGGCTGGAGTTGTTCCGTTTTTGGTTTACATTAAGCCGTTCCGGGCGTTGTTTAGCTCGTTCATTAGCTTCCGCCCGTTAACCGCCCGTCTACCTAGTCCTAGTCGTTGAATGTCATTTTTAATGAACCTGTAACAACAATTCGCATTTGCGATAGCTTCAAGTTCACAAATATGTTGTATGTACATACATACATACACACAAACAGCAAAAAGTATCTTACATAATTGACTCTGTTAGTTTTGTCAAGATTGTTAGAGGCACCCATACAACAAACTCTTCCCAGCACAGCCCTCTCCGTAGCCCTCACGCACCACTCACGTTTTTGAGCCATAAGTGGCCATGCTATATGGTGGCTCAGCAAGTCGATAGTCATGGCATCTAAAGGTCTCTGGTCTTTTGTAATTATACAAGCTTGTGTTGTATCGAGTATGTATGTACGAGATCTCAACTCATCACGGAGTAGACGGAGATTTTGGTGGAGATGAGATGAGGATGATCGTTTAGATCTAGCAGGGGAATTTTGTGATCACGTCAAGGGTTTGTTCGAACGTTCTGATTGGTCGATTTTTGCAGGAGGTTTGTCCATACATGTGTCTATTTCAAAGCATCGTGACTTCTACATCCGAGGGTCTGTGTTGGAAAGCATGTGTATTTCATGAACTTCGGATGTTGTTCCTAATGTAGTTCAGCTCCGGCAAACATTCCGACGTCATAAGGATTTCGGAGAATATCTTGTAGTCAGCTTTTTGTAAAGCATTACGAGACATACTGTGTTGTAAGCGTGGGATTGTTTTCTAAAGAGGCCTCAGTGGTGTTTGCACGAGNTGGAAAGCATGTGTATTTCATGAACTTCGGATGTTGTTCCTAATGTAGTTCAGCTCCGGCAAACATTCCGACGTCATAAGGATTTCGGAGAATATCTTGTAGTCAGCTTTTTGTAAAGCATTACGAGTGATTCCATGTTGTAAGCGTGGGATGGTTTTCTAAAGAGGCCTCAGTGGTGTTTGCACGAGACGTAATGCGGCATAAATCTCGGGAATCTTCAGAAACATCGCATTATTCCGTATTAGGTGGTATAAGTGAGCAGTAGGGTTACAGTTGTAACCCATGGAACTAATCGTCCTATCGATAAGCGCATTTTCTCACCGCCAAATTTTCAAGTTGGCAGAAAAAAAAGCCGCCCCACGAGAAAATAATGGCGATGGCTTCAAATGGATACAGCGCACTGTAGTAGTCGATAATTGGTGAAACCACATCATCTCGACAATCCATATCTACAATGGCCAAGAAAAACGGCAAGTCCGCTGCCAGCGGCAGCAGCATCAGCGACCCTCGTTTCGCCAGCTTCGAAACCGACCCACGCTTCAGATTGCCTTCGAAGAAACTCAAGACCAAGGTTGATAAGCGTTTCTCGCACATGCTGGATTCCGATGAGTTTGCTACGTCCGCCAAGATTGATAGACACGGTCGGCCATTGGTGAAGCAGTTGGAAAAGAAGAAGAAGGCTCTGAAGAATTTGTATGAGAAGGAAGAGGAAGAGGATGATAACGAGGAGGAAGAAGTCGACCAGGACGACGATGATGAAGTGGATGATGATGATGAGGTGCAAAAGGAGCTGAGCAAAGTGTCGGCTAGATATGACCCTGCTCGTGATGGTGGTTTCTCTTCGTCGGATGAGGATTCGGAAGAGGAGGAGGAGGATGAGACTGCTGCCAAGGGATCTATGCAGAGACTAGCTGACGAGCAAGCGGCTGTCGAGGAAGGAGAAGTTACTCGTCGCATTGCTATCGTCAACCTCGACTGGGACTACGTTCGCGCAGCTGATCTCATGGCCCTCTTCATGTCATTCCTTCCCTCCAAGACCACCGGAACGGTCCAAAGAGTGTCCGTGTTCCCTAGTGAATTCGGCAAGGAGCGCATGGCGAAAGAGGAGCTGGAGGGACCTCCCAAGGAGATTTTCAAGGCGGCACCCAAGATTGACGACATCAACGACAAGAAGGATGATGAAAGCCCATTCTCCGACGAGGAGGAAATCGACAGCGAAGCCGAAGACGAAAAGATCAAGCAGGAACTTCTCAAAGAAGGAAACGACCAAGATTTCGACTCCGATGCCCTCCGTGGCTACCAACTCGACCGCCTCCGCTACTTCTATGCCGTCATGGAATGCAGTGATCCCGAGACTGCCAAGACCCTCTACGACCAGACCGATGGTACCGAGTACCTTTCTTCTTCCAACTTCCTTGATTTGCGATTCATCCCCGATGACGTCACCTTCGACGATGAGCCGAGAGACACAGTTACCGCGGTTCCCAAGGGATACCGACCAGTGGAGTTCGTTACGAATGCGCTGCAGTCCAGTAAGGTGAAGTTGACTTGGGATATGCACCCAGAAGAGGGCAAGAGAAAGGAGAGCATGCGCAAGGCTTTCTCGGGATCAAGAGATGCGATTGAGGAGAATGACCTTAAGGCCTACCTTGCCTCTGACGGCTCCGACGACGAAGAAGACGACGAAGACGCCATTGAAGTCGTCGACGCCACCGAGGAAGTCAACCCCAACGACGCCTCTGGCTCCGCCGGCCCCTCTGAACCTCAGCCCAAACTGTCCAAAAAGGAGCTGGCCCGCCGGAAAATGCGCGAAGCCCTCGGTCTCTCCGCCGACCCATCCGCCGAAAAGACCTCTTCGTCCGGCCCCGTAGGTGACATGCAAATCACATTCACCCCCGCCCTTTCCGAGAAGCCCAAGACAGATCCTACCGAGGAGACTACTTTGGAAAAGTACGTGCGCAAGGAGAAGGAACGCAAGGAGAAGAAGAGAGCTGCTGCCAAGGCGAAGAGAGGAGATGATGGTGGCGAAGAGGCGGAAGGTTCTGAGACGGAAGTTGTGTTTGGTGATGTTAATGCTAGTGGTGACCTGGGCTTTGACGATCCTTTCTTCACCACTGAGGATCCCGAGGTCAAGGTGTCCAAGACCTCCCAGCGCAAGGAAGAACGTCTCGCGAAGAGACAAGCCAAGGAGGCATCCGCCGCCGCCAGCGCCGCCGAAAAGGCTAATCTCGAAGCCATCCTCAACGCCGAGAACCCCGACTCAGCCGCCCACCTCTCGCACTTCGACATGGCGGCTATCCGCAAGGCTGAGAAGGCCAGCAAGGCCAAGGGTGGCAAGGCCTCCCGTAAGGCTAAGCGTGCCATGGACTCGGTTGCTGAGAATGAGCTGCAAAAGGAATATAAGGCGCCTGTGGACGATGAGCGTTTCGGAAAGGTGTTTACAGAGCATGAGTTCGCTATTGATCCTTCTAACCCCAAGTTCTCTGGTACTCAAGCTATGAAGGACATTCTTGAGGAGGGTCGGAGAAAACGCAAGGGTACCGAGGAGGGCGGTGAGAGAAGGAAGAAGAGACGGGATATTGCGCAGGCAGCTGACGATGTTAAGAGTTTAGTGGATCGGTTGAAGAGAAAGGCGGCAAAGAAGATTTGATTTATGCAATGAGATGGGTTATATAGATCTAATGTGGAACAAAATACAATACTGACATGACTAAAATAATTTTCTAACCCCAAGTACCACCACCACCCGAACGTCCACCGCGCTTCTGCGCACTTAATCTCCAGTCATCCTCGCCCACAAACTTGTTGTATAGCGGCTGGATGCGCTCAGCCTTTTGCCTCTTGCTTAGCCTATCCGTTGGCGCCACCTTGAAGACTGTCGGAGCCGCCTCCACAAGCCACTTGGGCTCGATTGCCGTTGTACAATGCATGTACTCCTTAGTTGTGAGGACCAAAGTATGGTAGATGACCCATTCAGCCTGCTTACCAAAAAGCGCCGATGATGGATGGAGATACACGGGTGTCTGTTCCATGAGAGTCTTATAACCCTCCTGAGGATCCTTCCGCGCAGCATTCCGGAAGAAGCCGGAACATAAAGCCTGACGAACCTTGGCTGTATCGCGACCGCAGGTGACGACTGGGTGACGATACCGTTCCATGATTTTGACGATTTGGTCTCTGACATCCTTTGCTCTGCGCATGCTCCGGGCTTGGATGAAATTCTCGAAGCACCAGGCATCTTTGCAGCCGTTGCGCTTCCAGCTGTTGTATACATTGAGCAAGGTAAGATGATCGCCGGCAGGGTCATGGAACTTGGCCTTTTTCTGGTCAGCCTGTTGCTGCTTCTCCTTGGGTCTGTAAAAGACATTAGGGAGGTTTAGCATAGCCACAATACTAAGCATTTCGTCCGAACACCCCTTGTCAACGGCGGCAATTAGCACCTTAGCCAAGGAAGGTTCCATAGGAAAATCTGCCATCTTGCGACCAAGTCTAGTCAAAAGACCCTCATCATCCAAGGCAGCTAAAGCATATAACTCATCCAGAGCCGTGAGAAGTGTATTGATGGGCGGCGGGTCCATGAAATCAAAATGAATCAAATCATTAATGCCCATAGCCTTGAGCATCAGAATCGTATTGGAAAGATTCTGTCTTTGAATCTCAGGGATAGTGGTTGGCAACATCTCCGTCTGATACGCCGCCTCAGTGTACAACCGGAAGCACTTTCCAGGCCCGGTTCTTCCGGCACGACCTGATCTTTGGTTGGCTTGCGCCTGGGAAATAGGCGTGACAACCAACGAGTCCATACCGAGTTTGGCATCGTAGGCATTCTGCTTGACGAAACCAGGATCGATGACGTAGAAGATTTCATCGATGGTGATAGATGTCTCGGCAATATTGGTGGCAATGACGACCTTGCGGCTACCAGGAGGAGCTTTTTCGAAAATGCGACTTTGCATTTCACTGGGAAGAGCAGAGTAAACAGGAAGGATGATTAGCTCAGGTACACCGGGACCGAGAGCCTTCATACGTTCGTAGAGAATTTCACAGGCGGTGTCAATTTCTTCTTGACCTGTAAGGAAGAGCAAGATATCACCACTAGGTTCAGACAAGTGAATCTGCATGACAGTCATGAGAGCAGCCTCCATATAATCCTCTTCAGGTTCACGGCTATAAAGGACCTCGACTGGGAAGGTACGACCAGGAATAGTGAAGATGGGACACTCGTTGAAGTATGATGAGAACTTGTCGGCGTCAAGAGTGGCCGATGTAACAATGATCTTGAGATCTGGTCTCTTCTTGACCGCCTTCTTTAACAAAGCAAACAAAACATCTGTAGCAATTGTACGTTCGTGGGCTTCGTCAAGCATGATGACCGAGTACCGTTTTAACTCCGGGTCAATCAGAATCTCACGCTGAAGCATACCATCCGTCATGTACTTGATCCGCGTAGCTGGAGAAGTGTGATCCTCGAAACGAATGGTATAACCGACCTCTTCACCCAACCGACAACCAACTTCCTCAGCTACACGCTTGGCGACCGACATGGCGGCGACACGTCTAGGCTGGGTACATCCAACCATACCGTTATCAGCAAACCCAGCCTCAGCAAGATACTGCGTCAACTGGGTGGTCTTTCCGGAACCAGTCTCACCAACCACAATCAGAATCTGATTCTCATGAACAGCCTTGATCAAAGCGGAGCGGAACTGGTAAACAGGGAGAGACTCGCGCTGTTCCTTGATGCTCATACTGGTACGTTTGCCAAAGGTTTCAGTCTTGGGCTGGACCACACGACGCCACTCAGGAACATCTTCAGACTTAGCAACATGATTAGCAACAGCCCGAAGCTCCGATGCGAAGGCGCGCTTATCAGGATCCGCCATAGGGTCATTCCACGCTGTGGATATATCAGTCTTTGACTTCTCCGCATGTTTCGCCGCTTCCTGTTCCTGCTGGCGAATCTCCTTCCGGTCGCGAACCAATGCCGAACCCGTCGTGGCCGCTCTGTTCATCGAGCCATCTGGCGCCTTGACAACTCTGATTGGTGACAACTCCAAGGACTGTTTAGTCTGACCCACCAAGAAAGGCGGCTCTTCCTCACGGACCTCGATATCCACGTCAACCTCAAGTTCCATGTCACCATCACCACGTAATGTCGCATGGTAGTCTTCCTCAAGATCGGGAAAGTCCGATGCCTTGGCGACACCGGAGGCAATCAACTGGCGAATCTCCCATCGTTCTGGCGACGTCATGCGCTTCTTGTGTCTGACTGGTGGCGGTGGTGGAGCCATGGAGTTCATATCCGAACTACCAGGTCCCGCGCGCCCACGACCACCTAATGGAGCTGAGTTGGCGCCAGAACCGAAAACTGCAGACTGGTCATAGTCGTGCCCAGAGTCTTGATCCACATCCTTCATCGACAAACCAATCCTTCTTGGCGGCTCAAACTTGGTCACCTTGACCTTAACTTTGTCACCTACCGATACTACATCGGAAGGATGATCCACTCTCCGCCCAGAAACTAACTGTGAGACATGTACCATGCCACTGGCGTTGCCCTTAATCCCAGGCAAATTGACAAATACACCGAAGTCTTTGATATTTGCCACCTCGCCGTCGTAGACCTTCCCAATAACCGGCTCAGCATCCAATTCACCTCCTGCATATCCGCGATCCCGTGATCTTGATCTATGCCTTCTCTTTTTGCGATCCTCCCGATCCCCGTCTTTATATCTGTCACTACGATCTCTCGAACCAGATCTCTCCCGGTGTCGCCTCCGGTCATCTCTATCCCGACTCCGACTCCGCTCCCTTCTCCGACTCTTAACTTCTGGACTCCTTGATCTCTTCCTTCTCTCCTCCCTCTTTGCTCCCACACCACTCTTAGCCCCAAGACTTTCCAACATGGCAAACGTATCGTCCTCCTCCACTTTCTTATCTGGAAGCGCCAACCCCCTGAAAACCTTCGCCTTATCCTCCGTCGACCGTCCAGGACCTTGCTCCTCAGGTTCCTCTTTCTTCTTCCCTTTGTTCTTCCCCTTTAACTTTGGGTGCATTGCGCAACACAACCTATCCACACTCTGCACCAACGCCGGTGGAAAGTCCGCACCCAGCGCCTCCATACGCTCTTGAAACCCCGCAAAATCAGCACATTCTGTCCGTTGCGCCACCACAAACTCAGCAAGTGTCTTGTCGTTTACTCCCGCATGGTTGTTGATTTCCGATTGCACCTTGGAGACCAGCGAGAGGATTTCGAGTTGTAGGAGGTCATCCATCGTAGTCGAGTTATTCAGTGGCCGTGGTTAATGCGTAGAGGGCCACAGAAAGCCACAAATTCGTGATTTTCGACAAATTCGTTGGTGTCGCGATATTAAATTTTGGTGCAGTAACTGATGCGCAACGCTTCAGCCTTGCCTTCAGCCTCACAACTTTTTTGGCAGGGATCGCGGGTGCTTAGTCATCATATCAACTGCATCTCACATGGTGGTGTAAACTGGTTGAATGATGAACAAATGAGGAAATTCTTCCATCAACTTTGATTTTTTAGGAGTACTTGGAGTGAGATCCGCATTGCTGTGATCTGTTTCATCTAAAATCTCATACGAGCTTCCAAAAACGTTCACGCTCCCCATCACCACCATCATGTCTATCCCAGGCCTCGGCCAAATCCCCGATGATGTAAGCTCACTCTCACTACATTCATATCTTCATACTAACCACTCTCCAGGACGAAACTCAAACAACCCGCACCTTAACCCTCCCCGCCTTCACTACGCTCTCACTAACCACATCTACCACCAACCCTATTCACATTCGTCTCCAGTCTGGTACTGCTGAACGCTGCGGTACCGAGCTTGCCCCGGCGCATCTGTACACCCTCTTGGCGCAACACACCGCCATCACCACGTTCACCGGCTGCACTCTTGAAATTGACGGGACACTCACTGCCGAGTCTCAAAAGACGTATCCGTCTCTAGCTGCTCATCCGTACAATGCGCTCTTGAATTTACACTACAAACTATCTTCCCTTCGTGACCGGTCAAAGAGAGATGGTTCACTTGGTCCCCGCCTCATGATTGTCGGTTCTAGAACCACCGGCAAGACCGATGCCATCCGTACTCTTGCTGCTTACGCCGCTCGTGCCGAGGATCAACCCTTGGTTGTCAATCTTTCGCCCAATGAGGGTATGCTCAGTGTCCCTGGGACATTATCAGCAAGTGTTTTCGCTAGTGTTATGGATATTGAGACGCCTGGTGGTTGGGGCAGTAGCCCAAGTAGTGGACCAAGTGCGTTGCCTGTTAAGGTTCCACTGGTGTTTTACTATGGACATGATTCACCGGCAAAGGATGTCCGCATGTATAGAGAAATGGTCAGCGGAGTAGCTACATATGCTACCGCGCGTCTCCGTGCGGATAGAGACGTGGGAAGTGCCGGGTTATTGATTGACACTTCAAGTGTTTCTTCTGACGACAAAGTGGGTATCGAATCTCTAACCCATATTGCAGATGAATTTTCAGGTATGTCTAGTCTCCCATATATTTCCGGTATTAAACTAACATATTTCAGTCAACCTAATCCTCTCCGTGTCTCATGATCCCGGACTCTCCAATGCCCTATCAACTCACTACGCCAATTCTAAAACTAGCCTCGGCGACCCCATAACTGTCATCCATCTCCCCATAACGGAAGGTGCTGCCCCACCACCCCCGGAATCCTGGATTTCCCAAGCCCATCAAGCAGACATCAAGCACTACTTCTTCGGCGATTCCAACCAGACGCTTTCTCCATTCACTCAACAAGTTGATATCTCAGCATTGACCATCTACCAAATTCCAGAGAGTAAGTTTCCGTTTGAGGTACATACATACATTGTTATATGAAAGCTAACACATGGCAGACCCCGCAACTGCACCCGCCCCGTTGGAGCCCCTCCCATTAACACCAGCTCTGGAACAATGGACTCTAACGATTATGAATGCTTCAATCCATGATCACCCTGACACTGTCCGCAAGGCGCCTGTCCTCGGCTTTGTTTATGTAGCCCACGTTGACAGCGAAAAGAACAAGGCTAAAATTTTAGCCCCGGTAGCCGGCCGTCTCGGGGACCATCCTATGGTGTGGGGAAGATGGCCCGAGCCAAACGTTAACTTGTTGGGCTAGAACGTAGTATAAAAACAAATTATAGAGATCCAAAGCGGGCATCGTAATGTCATTAATTAGCCCTCAGTTATATATATGTACACAAAACAAAAGTCTACTCCTTCTAAAACTGAACAGAAACGGACCCTTTTTTCTAGCCAGTCCGCTGTTTCTTGGGCTTTGGTTCCTCCAAGCCCTCCTTATTCCTCTTACTCTTCTCTGTGTCCTCATCCAAGAAACTTTGGAAGATATTCCGTAAACTCTGAACTCCCAGAAGCAGACCAGGGTCTATCCCTTCTTCCGCGCTCACCCACTTTGCATGCGCAAAGTCAATCAATCGGAGACTATATGGCGCAGGCACTGGCGCCAAGGACTCCTCATCTTCCTCTTGATTGAAATTAATTTCAGAATCTTCAAAGTCTGCGGCACTCTGGTTGATAATCTGTACGGATTGGCCATTGAGCATGACGGGAGACCCAGATACGACTCCCGTCTCTTTCGCTGTGGCAGCCTGCATAATGGCCTGTAGGTCAATCTCCTCGTCTCCATCGTCGTCACTCTCTCCGCCAAGAAGTTCAATCATCTTGTTGTGCTCCGTGATTTTCCTCCGCAGTTCATTGCCATCACCCTCGAAAATGAAGAGCAGACTGCCAGAGTACATGCGTAATGGATGCCGCTTCATTACCTCCAAGACATTGTCCAGTTCATTGACAAACACTTGGCACATAGCGAGAGCCAGATCCTGAGTTACTCCGGCCTTTTCATTGAACACAAACTTACGGATACTTGATGCAAGCGTGTCGTCCGTTACGCAATCTCGCCCGTAGTTCCGATCGTAGACCTTGTAGCCGTTTTCGTCCAGATCCTCTTCATTTTCGCTACCCTTCCATACCCGCATGCCAGCAATGCGAAATCCAAAGTTTTTGTGTGTTGTACGCTGCGCCACTTCGGTGAACCGCTTCTTCTTTTGTGTTGGCGCATCGTCAGCCCATAACCGTGTACCCAACTTGCAATCTAAAATATTTGGTCGGCTAAATCCGTATGTTGTGTTTTCCAAAACAACTGCAAGATTTGTTTTAATCTTTTGGGAACCATTAGGAATCCACGTGTCAGTCTTTGGGCTGTCTGGCGCGGACGTGGCATCAATGCTGCCAACCGTCGAACAAGCGGCACTGTTGCTCACCGAATGATCAACCGCAGACGCGGGCGTCGAAAGTTCGGCAGTTGTGGCGCCAGACGTAGGCAAAGGCTCTTTTATATCAGGGATATCGGTCGTGGTGCTGGTTTTTGGCTGAAGCGAAGGCGATAATTGGGCCGAGGCAGATGATGGGGGCGTCATTGCGGCTGTTTGTGGCGCCAGTGTTGTTGGCTGCGAAGCCTGATTGGCGAGTTTCGTAGCTTCTTGTTTGAGGTCGTTACGGAGTTCAAGGCTGCCCATGAATGCCGGCATGAGACTCCGGAAGTCCTCATACTCAGGCGACTGGCACGAATTATAAAAGGCAAGCTCGGCAGCGGTACATGGTTTGATGAAAAGAGTGCCATCGGCATTGGCCATAGTACCGTCACTAGGAAATGTCAGAGCTCATTGCGATTCACGTTGTGATGAGCGGTATACACCGAATTGGTTGAAAATATGCGCCGGGGAACATGGTACAACCAGCTAGCTGGAGATTCAACTTACTGTCCTGCGACGGCCTTGTACTCGACGAGATCCTCGTGTTTGATCTGGTGTCGTTGTTGCGTCATGATGCTATTTGGTGTGGAGGTTCCGGAAGGTGTCGGTATGCTATTCGGACCGGTGTTTTCGCACAGCGGGGCCGATATGGGAAACGAATCTGAGGGAACGGGAGACGGAGTAGGAGATGGTGGGGCGACGGCGTATTGGGTTGATGGGCGCATGCAGGCGGTTTCGTGCGTCATGTAGGGTAGAGATGCAGGTCTAATTGGGCGGAAAATGTGAATTGTCTGGGAAGGACGTTCTAATAGCCAAGAAATAAGCTCGCCAGAAAGGAAAAAAAGAGGAATAAAGAATAAATGCGCGGGGTGGCGGGTAGCTTGTTACAGCGGACGAGTGGCCTGTGCCAGGAAGTGTTCAGCGGATTGTTGGATAGACTATGGTTTAAATATAGGTCGAAATCTAACGACAGTTTATGCGCAACTTGTTTCAGGGGCACATTCAATGGACAGATATCAAAGAACCGGTTGCGACAACAGAAACTCGTGAATTTCTTTTCTGCTTGAACGAAATATTCACTGACGTGTTCAACGCGAAATTCAAAACTGTGCTCTGAGGGTATTGCGGGTTTCTGGCGATGCGGAATGACGAGACGCGTTGGGGGATGAATGCGAAACACAGTTAGACAAGGAACAGGCAACACAATGCAACGGGATTGACTGATTTGAACGTTTTTTAGGAAGGGATCCGAGAGCCGACTAGAAGAGCCCACAATAAAGATCAGGCGGAATTAGTGTTGATAGCTCTTTAACAGATGACGAATTGTAGTGGTCAACGTAAGGGTTCTTAACAAAAGGTTGATGAATTGATTGTGATGATTCTTGATGAAATAGAAAAACAGAACTGAGTTTTTACAAATGATAGGAACCTGACTCTATATACAAATACGGACAAGACAACGACATTCACTACACATGACAATGACAGAAGGAGCTTAATTTCACAGGCAGTTGGAAATACGCCACAATCTTGACGAAAGAAGCAGGATCTACATTCCCCATACAGTAAGCGTGGTTATTCGCCATCTTCCAGAAGGGTCAAGGACAACATTCTAGCAGCGGGGCCAATTGTGTTGAAAAAGGCGGTAGGCGATAGGCTGAAATGCCTTGAACCTTTGATAATTATGTAGCACCTAGCCTTTGCCATCTGACACACATGAATAGTTGTCTGCAGCCTTGCCGTTGCATCGCCACTACAGTGTATCCGACGTCACTGTGAATATCAACAAGTGTCAGCACGGGCGTTCCATTGCTTCTATTGGTTTTGCTCAGCCATGACGATTATTCCTTTTTTGGATGGGCCCAGAGTGCAGACTGGCCAAGGCACCAGAATTCTGGGGTTCTTGACAGCAGTTTGAGTCTACACAACAGACAAACAATGGGCTTAGAAACTTGTCTATATAGACGTACACATAATCAATTGTTCTTTAAATTCACTGGTTCAGCAAAGTTCACATGACGTTCATGAAGAAAACCCTCCCAATCCCTCATTTTGCCTCTTTTCATCCAAGCCTCCACTACCAAGAGGAAGCTTTATTTATTGGCTTGCAGTAGGCTGGCAGCCTACAACGTTCAGATGATCTTGTCGTACAGCCTTCTTGAGGCCCACTATGGGTGGGATTTTCCTCCTTTGCTGCATGTGCGACGCGGAAAATCGGCAGGCCGTCTGTACCAAAACTAGCACATGTCGGACCACACATGCCGAGTGAAGTCATGCGGATATATCAGCTACAAGTTACAATCCAACATTAAAAGAGGCAACTTGTAAAGTCGCATCCGTTGGCGCTAACATGACCATATGTCTGGACAATACAACGCCAAGGGCACATGTTGTATTTCTTACATATGAGAATAAGTCCTGACCCGTAACATTGTCCGTGATCGCAAAACATGAACATTCCACTAGCCGTGACCTTAGATCGCCAACTAGATCGGGTGATCTTTTCTTAGGGCACTGTTGTATCTGTCAAACTTTGATCAGACTTATTTTTCATGCTAGACGGGACATTATAGACTATTGCTGAACGCCTTGAACTCCGCCACTGTGCTCAATCTTGAAGAAGCTGAGTCTGTCTATGCAAGAGGTGGGGTCAGAGAAAATAGCCTACAGGCTCATCCTAGTCTCCCCGCATGCCCCTGCTTCGAGATTCTTGGCACTTTTAGGTTTCACCAACACTACATCTGCTTGCAGAATTCTGGACAAAATCAGAGTATGGCAGAGGTTTGAACGCAAATCTCTTGTTTTTTTCGCTTGGCTTATGTTGATACCACACATGTCTTGTAGACCCACCGTACAAGCTATTTGATGTACCAAACTAACAAGACAACAAAATGAACAAGCTTTTTGCAAGCGCCGCATCCTACTCATCACTTGGTGATTCAACAGGCGGCTGTGAGCCGCCCGGTTGTATTTTTAACCTCAAAAGTGCATCATTTCTTGCAGGCTATGCAAGGCAGTCTGCAGGTTTAAGAAAGTTTATAGTTATCAAAATCACATTGACAATTAACGCCCGGTGGGGTCGAAAAAATGGTCTCGCCTATGTGGACTACAACCGAGCACCTGCATTTGTGTTGCCTTTAATGTGTAAAGTGGGATGCCATGACAGCCCGCCACGGACCAGACATACGATATGCGAAAGTGCATGGAAATCAGCCAACCAGTCTATGGTACTTAGGATTCATGGCAGATTTTAGATCCCGTGTGTATAGGGTTTACGAGACTGCTTGCTCTAGGTCGTACATATGTAGTGACACAAAGACAGAAAGTGGCAAAAGACGGGCTAAAGAGACGACGGGTACGTATCACACACTCCCAAACACGGGGCTTTGAGATGTCAGAGTTGGTAGACGTTTGTGTCTCTTTCCGAGACAATGAGGACAACGGACGACAGATAGAAGACGATCAATTCGTTTGTAAGGCGGTGGAACAGGAATATCAGGGCAACGTCGGGATTCTAAAAGGGCGTCACATTTTCAATCATGTTTTGTTCCTACCCATCGATCGGGTGAACTCCGTACGAACAAGACATTCCACAACATGAACCCGACCTCCACAATGACAACCAGCGCTGCATTGGATAAGCCGTTACCGGCGTTGCCGACAGAGACCCCTACTGTCACAATCAACAAGGAAAATCAAAGTCCCACCATGGTAACAATGGACGGGAAGCCACTGGCAATGTCGAAAGCGGTGGTGGGGAACATGCCACGGCTGACAAAGAGTCGTGGCACGGGGTTTGAAGGTAAGTAATACACTTGAATACGGCGATATAATGGTAATATACTAATAGGATAGAGTACTTTGCGGATGCGCCAATCACGCCGGCCGAGGCCATGCAGGAGCAACATGACCTCTATTCACCGTAAGTGACAATTGATGACGTCAATAAGGTTGTATCTAACACACCACTCCCATAGATCCAAATCATTTGAAGAGTAAGTTCATCTCAGTACCCCTAGGACCCTTATTAACAACTTAAAGCCGCATTACTACAGCCATCGGGCGTTACCGCGGTCGGCGGCGGCTCACTGGAACATTGACACAATACTTCAACGAGTATCTGTCACTCGGTGGGATCGATACGGCTCATACAATGTTCCAATCCCGCATGAACTTGAACACATCCGACAGCGCCAAGCTAGCCGCTCCTACACGCAACGGTGACAAAAACGGACGGTACTATTCATCAGCCAACGAAGCAGACTGGGTAGTAGATTTCCGCGGGGTAGCCGCAGGATACTTTGGCGGGGAACTGCAGAAAATTGTTTCACCTCGCGATGTTGACGGGTTTTCCAAGGGTGTCCAGGTTGTTGAAAACTTCTTGCGTTACCTCGTAATGCATGATGTATGCAACGAATATCGTCAGGATATTAATGACGCACTTCAAGTCTGTGCCGAGGCTAGGATTGAGATTCCAATGATCACCAAGGCGTCGGGTCTCTTCCCCGGTACATGGAATGCTCTGATCGAAGCTGTGGTGCGCGATGAGCAATGTCCTGGTAGCAGGGTGTTCCAGATGGAAGATAGGAACAAATTGGTTACTTACCTGCAGATGAAGACAGACCGGCAGCTGGAGGGTCACTTTCAGCCATCTCGTTATTTCGACTGGGGCTTTTCTATCCTAGGGAAGGAAACCCCAGATGTCACTTCTTTGAAGTTGAAGCGGACGATTTCAATGATGTTACAGATCTCCAGTATTGAGCCGGTACCACTGTCATCGACGCCACATACAGTTGATGGCTTCAGTTACCCTCCAGTGTCTCTTGTTTCTTTCATGGAAATCCGATCACTTGGTCCGCTAGATCCCGGGCCAATTGCGTCGTCGCGACCACTCTCGATAGTGCCAGTCATCTTCCTTCTAGACAACGATATTTGCCAGTTCCTACGGGTAGGAATGAAGACTAGTGTACAGATTGGTGTACTGGAGAACGATGCCATGTATATCCGCGTGGTAAAGGAGATTTGGCCAAGTTTCCATGTGGAGTTGGCTCAAGAGTTGATGAAGGGGTATCAACATCATACATTCAAGGCTGATCCACGTGGCTGGAGTGTTGCGGATGCTCTAGCACGGCAACGTAGTGAGAAATACGGCTTGCCGGTAAACTTCGTAGCCGCAAAGAAGCCAGATTTGATGATTGTTCCTGGCGACCAAGTAGCCGAGGCAGTTTGATTTGGAGGTTTCGCTTCAATAGATATGGGTATAAAACTACTTAAACACTCGCTGCAACTACATACACACATTCAAAAATTCTTGTCCCACCCGTGATATGACTCTCTCGCACATTAATTACCAGGCCTAATTCCGGAGGGTGCCGTCGTTAGCAATAACCTCGGCGTAGCTTGGCGGTACCGACCCGTCAGTAGGACCCGTTTGCGAGCTACTATCCACCGTCTGTGTCGCACCATAATTCCGCGGGGCGGGCCCCGGAGATGGCCCGGCATTAACAGTGCAGACGTGATAGTGAATGATACGAGGCTCCTCGGGCAGGGCTTCGTAGTCGTAGTCCGCGACGGAGACCGACGGATATTTGGCAATTATGTACCAGGCATGAAGTAGGCCAGGGATCTGCACAATTAGTTAGCCTACACCTCATGATGGATGATGATTTTCTTGAGAAAACACAAAAACTTACATAGCCCAGAACACACAGGAGTATGTTGATAATACTGTCTGCACTGCATAAGCCTCGCTTCACCCACACCGCAACGGGCGGGAAAAGAAAAGCGATAAAAGCGAGAAAGAAATCAGGGGAGCACATTGTATCGAACCAAATGCGATATCTTGAAAATATAAAACGAGTTTTGAGTTCCGATCACTAACGAGTTATTAACGAACTTATCTCCACTGCGATGTTCAGGATAATACGATTGATGGATGGTTGCTGCCTACCGAAATATCCTATAATAGCTTTGACCTTATCTAGGGTTACTATTTATTTGTTGCTATACCCTAGTGTGGATTACACTTAACCCCAGATAGCCCTAACCTTTCGCGCCTCGACACGCCCAACTACCTTCATCATCATGGAGATGGATACCGACCCGCCGACGCAGGCCGGCCGCTCTGGACCAAGCAAGACCGCTACCACTGAACAGAACACTCACGCCCCCCCCACTGCCAAGGGCACCGCCCCTCCCGCCTCCCGCACCTCCACCGACAAGCCCCCGCCCGCACCCGCCGTCCCGAATGAGACCCCCGATGAACCCGCTGAAGCCGTACCTCTCGGACACATGGAGAGGTCCTTGATCAAGAGAGCTGCCATCACACTCTCGAAAATGGACAGAAACATCAAGATCTTCCACCACTGGGCTAAGATCTTTGATGAAGGACGGAAGAGCTGCTTGGAGCTTGTTGAGGACCGCGAGTCGCGCCACCTCAACACCCAGATCAACGAGACCCTGGAACGGGCCTTCCACGAGATGTTCGCGGACATCTCCCCTCACGGTATCCGGCCCAAGACCACCCAGGGATCCCAAACCCAAGCTGCCATCGCCCGCAACAAGAACCTGGCCCAGACCGCCCACGGTG
>JSUI01006511.1:67001-108050 GCA_000833645.1 Huntiella omanensis | reverse complement strand
CTGTTTACAACCCCGCCGCCCTACCACAGGACCTTTTTAGTGTTGAAGAACAGAAGAAGAACCCCGTATACGCGCCCCAAGTACAAAATCCCGCGCCACTGGCATCACCACCTGCCTCGGCTGGGTTCAACCCGCAAATGTATCACCAGAATATAGGTGGTGGTGGTGTCTATCCTGGAGTTCCACAGATTCAACAACCACCGACTCCTATGCAGCATCAGCAAAAGACGTCGATTTCACGGACGAATTTGGAGGAGAAGACGGCACGATTTGAGAAGGGTGTTTCGGGAATGTTGCGGAAGTTTGAGAAGAAGTTTGGGTAGATGGTGGTCACTGATGATGTTGTGGTGCACAAACTGCAGATGCAGTTTGGTCTGTGATATGTAATAATTGGCCATCATATGATGGCGTGAGAGGGTTCTAGCAGGAACACGTGATAGTTGTAGTAATAATTTTCATGACTTGACATATATTTCGTTGCCATCGTTCTGTTAAAGGGGGGGCGGCTGCATAAGGAGGCGACATAGATCCGTGACCTGGTTTCTCGTATTATCGGGACACTAGTGATTTTGCTACTGTAGATGGATTTTCCTCTATAAGGTGGCTTAGATGGGATTCAACCACCGTGTCGTGGCGAGGTCACTGCTAAATCCGTCCAGGAAGAAATGTGCCCGATGTGAGGCGCAGTTTACAGTCTAAGTCTTGATAGAAAGTATATTTTCCATGGAACGGGTAAGATGCAGAATTTGCGGGGAATTTGAATACTTGAATCTTGGTGAGCGGGGATATGCTGGATTATTGCCGGCTGGCTTTTGAAAACTTTATTTTAACCCTGGTAGTGATGACGGTGATTGAAACGGTGAATTGACGTTAGTGATACATTTGGTAGTTGGTAGTGATGCTGGAAGCGTCTGTTGGTTTGTATGTACGTCGCTGACGATACATTGTTAACTTGAATGCACAAGGTAAACCCATCCTGCATGGCAAGGGCGAAAATCAACAGATGCTGACAGTAGAAGACGTAAGCATTTTCCTCACAAAGTACTAAGAATGGAAGACTTCAACAGACCTTCTGAATCCAGCGTACATAGTCTAAGTTCGTATAATGGGTCTGTGTAGAATTCACGTTGGGCGAAAGGTAATCCAATCAGTGTTCTTAGAATAGTTCAGTGATGATGCCGTACGACCAATGCTTACGGTTGTGGTTGTCTCATTCCGGGCGATATAGTGTCTGTGCGGGAATAGTTGACTTGTATGGGTATTGGGCTGATACCTGTACATGTGAAAGGAATAGGCTTTAGTGAAGGACTAGAGAATAGTTTAAACAACAGGTCTGTAACGACTGTCTACGAGATTATCAGTTCTAATTCTCCCCGAATCAGCACAACAACATCAGCTTACTGTGCATACATAAATGCATTCTCCGAATAAAAGCTCCGAAAGACACGGATTCTACTATGTGGCATGATCTTGGTGGGGGTTAAACAACCTACCCATATACAACAGCACAGTTCAACTACCTACAGGGCAATACGAAGACCCCATACAGGCCTTCGCAAAGTGTTTACCTTGCATATAGTGGGTAAAACCCAGACAACCAGGCCCATCTTTCTCCCGCATGATGATGATATGCATGCACTCAGCGCCCGCCAAGCAGGCCACCCGTTTCTATGTACATACCTTTCTTTAGTCGGACCCAAGCCCATAGCACAATTACTGCGCCCGAAAAAATCCACCATCTGCAGTCCCCCGAACCAGCCTCCTCTGAGTCCTTGAACAAGCATCTTTGGAGACAAGGTAGCCCTTCCTAATCTATTTATGACGCATTATCTCAACTCCGCGAATTGTCCCCGGTGGAGAGAAAAGAACTAACAATCAGGCTGTGCAACACGTCCGGATGAACGGTGGGAAACAAACTAAGCTTATAATCAACCGTCTTGGTGTCTAATTGATTACCTTGGTTTTTCGTTCTTCGTTTTTTGATATCCTTGATTATCAAGACTTTTAAGTGGAATCATCAGATTTTTTCCCAACATCGTCATTTCCTCAAACTAATTCAATTCACCCATTGTCCTTGCCAAGAAAAGAACACAACCCCGTGGAATATCCGTTTGTGTGCCATATCACCTCTGTACTACCGCCCAAAATCAGCAGCCATCATCATACGCCTGCCGTTTTCTACCCAGTCCCACGCGAAAAAAGAGCCGTACGATAGCCACAAGTGAGCCACCAGTACCGCAGCATCAACAGTCCACTGCATCTACCGCATTCAGGAGTCGCACCTACCTCGCCTCGGCTTCGATAGAAATTGCTTCTAGTTGCTTAGCAAGAAGTCTATGCATTTTTTTTAAACTTTGGAAACTACTGCATACGCCTTCTACGCCCCACGGTTTCGCCACGACGACCTGCTTGAATTCCGGCCGAATACAACTTTTTTTCTTTAACATCGTCGGGGTTTTTTTTCTTAGTCTGTCGACCCTTTGATTGTTTTGCAACATTTGCTTGAAGTCGCTGGGGTTGGGGCTCGAATATACACACACGCATTATCGTCTTTGGTTTGCGCTCGAAATTCATTCGTTTAATGGGCCGAAATAGTATACACATAACTCGACAACCCGATATCCACTTAAATTCCTTGCATCTACTACAATAGCCCTGTACCGATCATAGGGATTGAATATTCAGCTTCCATTTCTGCCGATCTTTGTCCAGTTGTCCACCACACCACGTTAACCGGTACGCCTGGCTACCTATACTTCCCAAGTGGCCTTTGCGCCTCGACTTTTCGTCATATCGCGAGTTTAGCCAATTGATATCACTGTACTGCTGTTGCTGTCGTTCAGTGACGTATTGTGAATATCTGCGTGGATCCGAACTGCGTTTGTCTCGAGACAAGTACGTTTTCGGACTATAAATCGGTTATCCAAGATAGATATAATATCACATTTGCATCTATGTATCTCGAGTTCGGAGGCCGGATCCCCGGTGCGGAGAGAATATGGGGAGAACATAGGCAGCTTGAAAGAGACGTTATCCCGGCGCAGTCTCATGACAATTCAACTAGCGCTGCACCAGGTAACTCGAACTCTGGGTCTAATAACACACCTATGATCATCGGGTTTGCTGTGGTGGCAGTTGTTTTGTTCACGGTATCTGGGTTCTGTTTTTTGAGAAATCGCCGGGCTACAAGACTCAGGAAACAAAAGTATGGCTTTAATAAAACCGTGTTCATCTCTACAGTACTAACAAATGGTATAGATATCAACAAGCACCATTGCATGATCCTTTAGATGGATATCGCTCGGGCGTGACAGCACCTACTACCACAACTGGCGGTGCTACAGCAGCTACAAATCTTCCGACTGTCGCAGTTGACAGGACATTATCTATTCGCTCCATAATGACATTACCAGCATATCGGCCAAAGGCATCTGGTGATGAGCAGGTTCTTGGCCGTGAGGGCGAACGAGATGGTGTCGATACAGTAGTTGAGCTACCCACTGAACAGGATATGGAAGAGCTACGCGAAAATGAAATGGAATCTCTATATCAAATTCGGTTAGCGCGTACGCGGGAAGCCCGTGAGCGTGAAGAGAGACGACGTCAGAGAAGGGAAGCGCGGCAAAATAATGATGTTGGCGCGCTAAGACAAATTCAGGAACAACGTCGACTAGCTCAGGAACGAAACGAAGTTGGTACATGGCGTGAAGAACATAATCGCCTGAAGGATCAAAGAAATAGGACTGTTCCAAGTGTGGCGTATGCCGATGTTGGTATTGCTAGACATGATGGAACTAGAGTAAGAGGCACAAGCATGGAGAGCGAAAGGGTTGGTCTCTTGTCAGATGCTGCTAGTATTTCGGTTTCTATGCGGTCGCCTGCTAATGGCCGGAATCGTAGTGGGTCAGTTCTGAGTGAGAATAGTGAGAATGGATCTGGTGAGGCGTCTTCCCACCGTCGCTCGGGCTCGTTTGCATCGCAGCTGCCGTCTGCTGGTCTTGTTGGTGCTAGCATTGGCACTGCCCGTAACAGCATCAGCACTCATAGACCGTCAACGGAGGACATCATGGAAGAGGGGCCACTATCTCCACCCGAATATGACGAAATCTCGTTGGGCACAATAACCCCACGGCCATCAACTGATACCCGTGCGCCTCTGGTTCCTGAAGATCCGCCGCCAACATATGCTGGCGATGTCAGATCGGAATCTTTGGATGAGTGGCCTAGTGCACCTGGTCATCAGGAATCAGTGCCCACGGTTAACGTACCCGACAACAACCAAGCCATGACGGAAAGTCCGTCCCGTGCTTCTGCGACGCCCCTGCGTCTACCGAGTTTACGGCTTGCAGAGTTACCCCGGATTGTCGTCCAGCCGTCACCAACGGACCTTCAGGCGGCGAGAATCCTTGAAGATGGTGATGAGGCGGGGAATGTACGGACGGGGCCGACGCAGCTATGAGATGAGAAAAGAATTCTGCGGTTTACATATTGTACTTTTATAGGATGGCGTTATCGGAGGTTTTTTTTCAATTGCATTGTTTTATGACTTGGTGGTAAAGCGGGTGTTTCCGTGTCAGCGGCAGGTGTGATATCCGATCACAGATGTTGTTGGATATATGGCTATATTGATCTTTCATAAGATGTGACGTGGCTAGAGTTCATCAATAAGACCAACGCACGTATGTAATGGGGGTTAGGGTTATGATAATACTTATCCATATCGACACTGATATGCCACTAGTTTGAACGCCGGTGACGGTCGTACAGATGTACCGACGAGGATTAACTAATGACGGAACTGTATGTAATCGTATGCCACGTTGATGAAGGCGGTTGCAAAACTACATGTGCACTCGATATAAATACTTGCCGAGTCGTCTACCGTCTCTGCGGACGCCCGCTCGAAAGCCGTGAACAAGTGCCGTTGATTTATGTAGTACAATTCTCCTGCACCCCTATGAAATACCCGACCGGCCACAGTAGGTAGTGTTGATTTGATTGATAGCCGGTTCATGTAACACAGCGATACACCTGCATCTTTGTCTCAACGACCGTAGCTGGATGGAAGGTTGGTCCACTTTGCATGCTCCTTTGAGGCTTTCGGCGGCCATGTGGAGGGCATCTCTTTCCTTACGACTCGTGGGCTATTTAGGGGGATAGATTTCAAATCGGAATATTGATTCTGGGCTTGAAATCGTATCTTTACAAACCAAGAGGGCGCGGCCCAGCTGCATCAGGAAGGGAGGTCGAAGAGTCGGCAATTATTCTCGGCAGTTGGGAATTTTACCCGATTTTTATGGGTTTAGGGTATGACGTGGTTATGAATGGATGTTATAAATATATATGTACATACATTTGTACATAAATGTGACTTTGGGGAGGCACAAGTTACGGATGGTTGGTTGTAACTGTGGATGAGCTGGACGGTGTAGTTTTGATTGTAACTGTGTTATCCAAATGGAACTTCGAGGCCTCCTTGGGCGGCATTGGGGCGTGGAATTGGGAATCCCGATGCTGGGTGGTTGTTGATTGTCTTGGACGACCGTTTGGATATATGAGTACAAGTTTAGGAATGTCTTTCATCACGTCGGTTCACGCAGTACATACAGACATATGTACACACGCCGTGGTCCCGACCAACCAGTCCAAGAAGATCACCATGTGCCTTCAAACACCAACCCGGCTACAAAAAACCCTACTACCATTCACGCTCGTATGTGATTACCTCTTTCGTTCAAAAACAACACGGATTAACACCCCAATCAGTAATTTCCATCCATCCTTCCATCCATCCTTCCATCTACCACGCTGACTGGAATTCCCATCAATGTGCCTGCGTTTCTTAGACATGTAAGCAAGAACCCGTCACAAGTCCATTCGCTTGCCCTCATTGGAAACATGACCCCCAAGTTGAATGCAACCTTGATATACATAGAAATCATCTACCCGTCTATATCTGCCCATATATACATACAACCTCAAGTTTACACCCGTCACAATTCCATCACTCTCTGAGCATTTTTCTTCCATCATGTTGGTTCCATGAAACAACCCTATTAACCCTAATGCATCGGCAATTCATCAAATGGTAGTTGCCGTGATTTTCATCCATTTGCCGTGCTTTTGGTAGCTTACACGGATAAGGTATTTGTACTTCCATGGAACCGATGGCATCAAAGTGGAATTTCTTGTAAAAAAAAAAACTAGTAACTGCCGATGTATGTATGTATAATAAAGAAGCTAGTTAGTTTGCTCTTTCAGTATATCAAAGAGACATGTCATGCGTGACAGCATTCATTGTCTGTTGTACATTTTCAGTCGAATAGGGTGAATAACAGCAAAGAAATCAAGAGCGGTAACAGTCCGCAGACACGGACCTGATTCATAGCTCCCCTTCCCTGGCTTTCTGGCTCGCTGGCCACATGTTTCGGTAACCAAAGGATCCTACCTCCCAGCCTTGTTTAAAGCCAAGAAAGTCGACTCCCAAGTGTGCAGACACTGCGGTGAAGAGAACGAGTCGGTTGAACATGTCACGCTACANAAAAAAAAAAAAAAAAATGTTTCGGTAACCTAACGACGATAAACTATACCCCAGTGAAGGGGAGCCCATGTACCGAGTCAACTCCCGACGGTCTGTCCGTCTGTGCCGATGGGTAACAAGATGTTTTGAGGCCCCTTGCATTTACAGGAAGCTAATCGGTAGAGGATCTCGGCCCGGTTAACCAGTGGAATGGAAGATATAAACACTGCGATGTTTCGCATGTCGACGTTGTTGGAAGTTGTCTGTATTCTATCTTTACTTTTCTATAATATCATTGGTGTTTTGACCTGCTCGTGGTGTTTTATACATCTTTCATAATTACATACATACATTCATATATCGTCATAGGTTTTGTTCCTCACATTCGTACACAAACATCTTGCCATCAGGAACTTTCTTCATCGTCACATTTCTACCCCCACGTCGTTANCTTCGTTTCACCAGACTCTCCAGCTACAAATACAGCCAGACATCCCCTCTCTTCAGCGGGAAAAAGGAGCTACAATGCCCACATCATTACATTCAGAAAAAGCCATGGGAAGTGACGCCGATTCAACAGTCCCCACCCTTACTGAAAAGTCCGACCCCGGTCATCTTCCCGAAGAGAAGTCTCATCATCATCATCATACACTTCCAGACTCCATCATTGCTGCTGAGGTCGTGCCAGGGTCAAGGCAGATACCCGATGTGGAGACTGATAACTCAGATTCAGATCTTGAACGGAATGATCTACCACGAGAGCCCCAGGATGTTATCCCAGATGGTGGNCGGGAAAAAGGAGCTACAATGCCCACATCATTACATTCAGAAAAAGCCATGGGAAGTGACGCTGATTCAACAGTCCCCACCCTTACCGAAAAGTCCGACCCCGGTCATCTTCCCGAAGAGAAGTCCCATCATCATCATCATACACTTCCAGACTCCATTATTGCTGCTGAGGTCGTGCCAGGGTCAAGGCAGATACCCGATGTGGAGACTGATAACTCAGATTCAGATCTTGAACAGAATGATCTACCACGAGAGCCCCAGGATGTTATCCCAGATGGTGGCTTTGAAGCCTGGTTCCAACTTTTCGCTTCGTTTGTTGTGTTGATGGATACATGGGGTGTCGTCAACTGCTATGGTGTTTATCAAACCTTTTACGAAGAGGGTACTCTATTTGAGCGGTCTTCTTCAGAGCTAGCCTGGGTTGGTTCCATCCAGTCGGCTCTTCTACTTGTTGTTGGTAGTGTCGTTGGCCCGTTATATGATGCCGGACACTTCCGTATCATGATGCGCATTGGCGTGTTCCTTATTGTTTTCGGCATGTTCATGGTTTCCTTTTGCAAGACCTACTGGCAGGTTATGTTGGCACAGGGCATTTGTGTTGGTCTTGGTTGTGGTCTTACCTTCTTACCTTCTACTGCCATTCTCAGTCAGTACTTTAAGAAGCATCTTGGTCTGGCTGTTGGTATTAGTGCGGCTGGATCACCCATTGCTGGTATCGTCTTACCCATCATGTTCGGCCACCTTCGACCCAAAATCGGCTTTCCTTGGGCGACTCGCGCCATTGCCTTTATCCTTCTCGGTCTCTCATGCATTCCCTTCTTCTTCATGAAGACCCGTATCACGCCCGTGAAGCGCCGTCGCGACATGGCTCTTCTCCGCAGTATTCTCCAAGATGTCCCTTTTATGTTTGCGACGTTCGGCATGGCATCCATCTTTATGACCATGTACATCCCCTACTTTTACGTCCAAGGCTATGCCATTGAAAAGGGGATCACCACCAGCGACTTCTCACCATACCTGATTACTATCATTAGTGCTGGTAGTATTCCAGGTCGTATCATCCCCAGTTATATTGGCGATAGAATCGGTGCCCTCAACGTCATAATTTTCATGGCTCTTGCCGCCATGATACTCGCCTACTCATGGATGTCCATCACCTCATTAGCTAGCATGGTGCTCTTTTGCATTTTCTATGGCTGTGCCAATGGTGGTCTGACAAGTGGTACAACCTCCATTATTGTGGCACTTTCTCCCGACATGAGTCTGGTTGGCACTCGTATGGGTTTCTTGTACAGCATTTCCGGTTTATGTACACTCATTGGGCCTCCCGTTGCTGGTGCTCTTATTGGTGAGAGTGGCGTTTTAGACTGGACGGCTGGTATCTGCTGGGCTGGTGCTGGTCTTAGTTTTGGTGTTCTTTTGTTGTTATGTTCGAGATATACTCACTGGAAGATACATCAACAAACACGGATTTAGGAGTGTTTTGTTTATGTGGTGGGAAGTTGTACGAAAGAGAGTTCGCATTCAAAAAATAATATCTGCATACATTCATATTACTAGTTGACTTTTGTTTCTTTTCTACATGTGCATGTTAGGGTTATATAATGAAACTAGGGTCTCCATGAACAAAACTGTTCCAGGCGATGCCGGCGGTTACTCTCAAGCTTTCGAGAGTGATGACGATCATTTGTCAATGCTTACCCAAGATCAATACATACATACAACAGTTGTTAACGCGCGGCACCACAGGTCAAGTCTGTATGTGCATGTGCATCTTGCATTTGTAATGCTCCAAGTTTTTGAATGGCGATTCATGTAGCTAGCATGTGCTTACATACACATGTGCATATCAATCCGGTAGATGAAGTCGGGACTTTCTATGTACGTCATAACCAGATATAATCGCCTGTTGGTTTTCGGTTTGATGTCGCCAGGTTCTTGTATGTGCAGTATGTCTGTATGTATGTATGTACTAGCTTATTAATCCCGCGCCGCGCGCTTTGCCAGCCACATCACTCGGACAGCGCATGTATGTATGTACACGTCATTAAGGCGTCGCAATGAAGACCATGAGTGCATAATCCGAATCAAATATTACAACTTACATACTACCACGGATGAATTATCAAGTCAGCGGTGACCTCACTCACGGTCCGTCCATGCCATAGAATCGGCCAGGTGTCAATGAAGTACTCTGAGAATTTCCAAATGCGGAAGCGCATGGGATGGAAAGAGGAAGAATCATCAGAGACAGGGCGTAAGGTCGCGCGCGCCTCGTAACCAACGGTAGCTAAATCGATGTTGTCTGATACCGCATCTAAATGGTAGCGCAAGAGTATATGTGTATGTACATTCTCTAGGATTCTACAAGTCATCCATGTGTATCAATAAATTAGCCGTTTAGAGCTCTTAAAACAGGACATTGAAAATTTCACTAGCCATCTTTGCTAAGACAACTTTTGTGATTCATGATGCGTAGCGGGGTAATTCTTCTTCCTCAAGAGTTTGACCCTGATTCTAGCCAGCCCCTCCATAACTGTCGCCAGCCTTGTCTATAAACATCCACAGTCGACGGAATGCTAGCTGCATCAACCCTTGTAAGCTGACTGCTTTTAAACAATGTGTAGGTCAGCACTTATTAAGCGGTTCCTGAGTAGGTTTACCCCACATCATGAAGGTGCGCATTGACAACACGGAGTATGTCCGTATATATGTATGTACATACAAGGTGTATCGACGTGTCTTGAGATGCGAGCAAATGGTAGTTTGGTTCTAGCAAGTTCTGTAGATGTGTACAGACTACTCGTGTTCCCGTTATAATGACAGCCACCTAACTAAACCTCCTCGGACCTGCGGCCTTGAGATATGAATTTACCCCCCGTTGGAGGAGTGACATTGTTACATATGTATGCATGTAAATCAACGCCCTCATCGTTCGTCAAAAAGGTCCTCGAAACACGACTTAATCGTAGATTCCCAGATATCCATCGCCCTATCCAAAAACCGCGCGGGGCTCAATCCACCGACCACTGGCACCTTTGATCTGGACCCCGCTCCGAGCTTGTTGGTCCGCAAGAGAAACCTTGCCTTACTGATGGCTGACATAAACGATACCGCGCGGGTGACATGGGCCCTTCTAAACAGCTATGTATATGCTAGAGCTCGCAGTTTAGTGCACTTCAGTCTCCACCCTGGTCTGGTTGAAGCGTGCAGGTGCCCAAAACTAATAAGCAATGAATCAGCAATTACTACAGCTATAGCTTAGTCCTAATCCGGACAGGTGGGACTATGTGTGTTGTATGTTCTAGGGCATCAGGAAGACGGCAAAACAGTCGCCACATTGCGTCTAGTTCATAACTATCGCTAGGGAGACAATGTGAGGGGCTACATACACTCGCGTCTATAAATTGGTGGAACTCCCCCCGTTGATTTGTCTATCTTTCTTCATTCCATCATTACATTCAACCCTTCTTCTTTTTACCATCTCCACAAAAGTTCTTCAAAATGGCTAAGATCGCTGTCGTTTATGTAAGCATTCCTTCCCAACTAACACCCGTTTCTTATAAAGTCAACCAACTAACATGTTCATCATCTATAGTACTCCATGTACGGCCACATCGGCAAGCTTGCCGCTGCCGAGAAGAAGGGTGCCGAGAAGGCCGGTGTTACCGTCGATGTCTTCCAAATCCCCGAGACTCTCTCCGAGGAGGTTCTCGGTAAGATGTACGCCGGTCCCAAGGATGCCTCCGTTCCCGTTCTTGAGAACCCTGCTACCCTTGAGGCTTACGACGGTATCCTCTTCGGTATCCCCACCCGTTTCGGTAACTTCCCCGCCCAGTGGAAGACCTTCATCGACAAGACCGGTGGCCAGTGGGCTAAGGGTGGTTTCGCCGGCAAGCTCGGTGGTGTCTTCGTTTCCACTGCTGGTCAGGGTGGTGGTCAGGAGACTACCGCTATCAACGCTCTGTCTACCCTCACCCACCACGGTATCATCTACGTGCCCCTTGGTTACTCGACTGCCTTCGGCCAGTTGACTTCTCTTGAGGAGATCCACGGTGGTTCTCCTTGGGGTGCCGGTACTTTTGCCGGCTCCGACGGTTCCCGCCAGCCCTCTGCTCTGGAGCTCGAGATTGCCGAGATCCAGGGTGAGTCGTTCGCTAAGACCGTTGTCAAGCACGTCGGTTGACTGCATGGTGGTGAGTCCAAGGAGGCCGCTACTTCTACTGCTGCTGCTACTTCTGCCCCTGCTTCTGCCCCCAAGCCTACTGCTTCTGAGGCCGCTAAGGAGACTATTCCTCAGCGGGCCCCCGAGCTCGATGGCGAGGGTGACGCCGGCCCATGTGGTCTGCCGAAGAAGTGTGAGATTATGTAAGCTTTGATTTAGTTGCGGGGAAGTTTGCGAAACCATTATGATTACCGAATGATACCATTGTTTGATTTTACTATAACAACGAATAATAAATTGGCCAAATGGCCTAAGCTCCAATAATTGAGATCTGTGATTAGTTTTTGATGTGTGCATGAGTATTTGACGGCTTGGTTGTTGCGTTTCTATGTCTACAACCGGCAGTTCATTGTTCGTCTGGCTGTGATGAAATGAGGAATACCTTTCGTGTCTCTGGATGACGTGGGTTGGATAATTGTGTATATACATATGTACATACACACCAACACTTCACATGCAAGAATCTGACATGACGCTAGAAACTATTAACGGTGTTGTTACCTTTGATTGACCGTTAGAAATCGTGACCGGCATATGTACACATGTGTATGTGTATACATCTCATGCCAAACAAGGGCGAAAGATCAAACAACACAGATATTCGATGTTGCGACCATTATCTACGTCATTGTTACGTCATCAGTCTACCCTTCAGATCTCATGTAAATGCTCACGCTCACGCTCGCTCTAGTCTATTCTTCCATCGCAATATTGTACGACATTAACATTGATTCTTACCTTTACAGTCCCTGCGTCCACTTCATAACACAGGGTGACATCAGCATGTAGCGGACCGGTCATCACAAACACGTTACAGTACGTGCCTGAAAACAACATGCACATCCTAGTCTTGACGCCTGTCGTAGGAGCTATAACACGACTTGACGTCGTCAATTCATATCCAGTTGCCCCGCACTCCCCGCCTTGTTTGTCTTGGAGAAGATTGGGTAGGTCTTTGTATAGGATCCGGAGGGGCCCGGGCTGGTGATATGCACAAGGGTTGGATCCCTAATCCATAGACTTTAAAGGACGGAATCTAGAATGTCGTTCCTACTCCCGTAGCTAGTAACAAAGGAAGATGACTCGTATGTACTATCGCCGGGATATTTACACTGCTTCATGACAGATACAAATTTTCTAGATTGTGTGCTCAATATATGCAACACTTCGAATATGGAAACAATGTATCATCGATATTGATGAATGGACAAAATCCTTCAAATCGTTGTAGGACTCATCACTGCAGTCATTCGGGAGCTTGTTGCAAGAATGGCTTATAATGACATGATTTTCCCTTTTGGGACACGAAAGTGACATTGACCAATCAGAGACCGCACACAGCACGTCATTCCTAGCTATTCCCATTGCGGCAAGCTTGGCAGAAAACTCCTGTATAATGTCAAGTTAGAATCTTTGAGAGGCTTCTGGGCTGGGTACGAGTATGTATCAATATATGTGCGACTGTGTCTTGGGAAACTTCATGGCAATGATCATGAACTATTGTCGGCGAACAATGACACGGCGGCTGGGCCGTGCAACGGCGACTTTAAACATCACAGACTCGCCGATTACAAACACGTGTTATAGGCCATGGCGTTGTCGCCGTCAACCAGGTCATGAACTATGTAGATTTCAAACCTCATAACCAAGTCCATAACACTACCTTGAGGAGCCTGCATCGGCGAGCTCACCACTACACCCGCCGCCGTATGTATGTACATATGTACACACGAAATGTTTGCTCACAAAGAGGAAGTATGACAACACCGCCGTGACAGATGTCGCAATAGATATGTCAAGATGTGATCTACAATTCAATATCGACCTGACAGGCAACGCAAGCTATTAACACAGCACATGTGCTTGCCCTCCGCTTCCTTCAAGATGGTTTCCGAGCAAGAACCAAGTCATCGCCTGATGCAACCCGTCTGGCCAACACCAAAACGGGTGGAAACCCCGACGCTCAATTCCCATTAAAGCTTCTCATAAACCCTCAGTCGAGCACGCAATTGTTTGAGCTAGCCCCAACGAAGTCTTTTTACATGTCGCTTGGGATCCATATTTTTTCTCCAGTAACACCCTATACCCAAGGCACGCAAGTACTTTTTCTATTGATAACACGTACTGAAGGTACCTCGCAGGGGTTGCCGCTCTTGGTAACAACCCCAGGCCCCCAGGCCTCCAGGCCAAAGCAAGCAGCTTACAGAAAAGTCCAAGGTCCATTCTTTCTCGATGTCGCCATGGTACGTTGGTAGCTTAAGAAGGTTGGCGGGGCAGATGGTGCCTACTAGGGAGGTGATTTCCCCGCCGAACCCCTCCCCGATGGCGACAAGAAGTAGCTGCTAGGAACAAGACGGCGATTGTTATGTTGTGCTGACCAGCAATGGGGGGGGGGCCTTGTCCTCAATTTCTAAGCACTTCTGAGCCATTCTGGAGCCCCGCGCCAGAGCATATATAAAGCAGAACTTGCTCCCCACTCAATTTCGTATTCTCCTCTTCTCTTTCTTCATCATCACCTTTTTTACCTTTTCTTTCATAACAAACACATCAAAAATCATTCACCATGTCGTATGTTTTACCTTTTTGCCAACCAACTAGTGCTCAAGCTATGCACCGTGCTCCGTGGTCGGCGGTTTTGATGCTTTACTGCTTCATAGATACTGTTGACTACTGAGCGTGTTTTGGAACTCGCCACGACAAGATCTAAATAATGTAATACTAACATTTGCTCCTTTCTAGTCTCCGTCTTGGTCACATCGCCCCTAACTTCAAGGCCGAAACCACCGCCGGCCCCATTGACTTCCACGAGTTCATTGGTGACAAGTGGGTCATTCTGTTCTCTCACCCCGAGGACTACACTCCCGTCTGCACCACCGAGCTCGGTGCTTTCGCCAAGCTCGAGCCTGAGTTCACCAAGCGTGGCGTCAAGTTGATTGGTCTCTCGGCCAACACCCTTGGCTCCCACGAGGGCTGGATCAAGGACATTGATGAGGTCACTGGCTCTTCCGTCCAGTTCCCCATCATTGCCGACAAGGAGCGCAAGGTTGCCCTTGCCTACGACATGTAAGTTCGGAATGTTTCCCTTTGCTTGGAACGTTGATACTAACACGCCATCCCTAGGATCGACGAGCAGGACGCCACCAACGTCGACGAGAAGGGTGTTGCTTTCACCATCCGCTCCGTCTTCATCATTGACCCCAAGAAGACCATCCGCACTATTCTCTCTTACCCCGCCTCCACTGGCCGCAACACTGCCGAGGTTCTCCGCATTGTCGACTCTCTCCAGACCGGTGACAAGTTCCGCATCACCACCCCCATCAACTGGACCCCTGGTGATGACGTCATTGTCCACCCCGGTGTCAAGAACGAGGAGGCCAAGGTTCTCTTCCCCGAGTTCCGCATTGTCAAGCCCTACCTCCGCTTCACTCCTCTCCCCAAGGAGAAGCTCAACGCTTAAATTTCTTTTCCCTTGTCATGATACCATTCTACGTAGTTGACATTTGAGTCAGCGCATGATGCCCCAGTCATTAGTGTGTTGATTTGGTCAGCCGCGTTAGATCCTTTTGTCGTTTCTGTACTTGTAGCGAATAGTTGCACTATTAGATGTCTCTAACGACGAAGCGTCTATAGTGAATCCCACGGGTTGAACACATAACTCGGTGGAGCAACGGACATATCCAATATAATTAAAAGAATTTGTAAATGTCCAAAACCTTTGTTGTTTCCTTTTCCAGTGGTGTACTTTTTATGTCTATTTGTCGTTAGACTTTGACGCTGCATGTTAAGCGGCCCGTGACCTTGTAACTTTGACAGATGCACTGCTGTTAAGATCTATTGGATCTATTCTTCCGATGAAACCCTGCCGTTGTTAGGCACCATATTAAATTCCTTGCGCCGGAAGAAATACCAACCATCACATTGTATATCGGGAATTTGATCGTAGTACTCCTTGGTACCGTCGTGCGACAAGTTAGTAAATTTGCACGAATCGATAGACTGAATCCTTTCTTGAAGTTTGATATATCAGTTTTCCTATTTCAATCTATACGGAAAACTCGGATAACCAGGTATTCAAATGCAGCCAGGTCTATGTGTGATAGAGGCAGATTGTGGTAGGTGTCAACCCAATATATATGTAAGTCCCCATGGACGAACAAACAATCGATATCACAGTATCTGTGGTTACATCGAGGCACATACGTATAAGTATCCGAAATGACGGCCGACAATAGTTTACCAACAGTGTGCAAACCGCAAATTCCGTTAGCGGGGTGGGTATGTACGCGTCGGCAGAAAAGCAATACAAACGATGCTTGAGGCTGTGCGGACAACACTGCCTTGTCAATAGAATATGCAAAGTAAGCAAGCTTCGGATGATATTGGGGTGGTACCATTATGCCCCTGGACACTATATGGATCGTCAATGTCCATGTAGGGGATCATGGAAGACTCACGAGCCGTGTATGTATCTGGTTGTTATAAGGGGAGACCACAGGGTTTATAATCAAGTTTAAAAGAATGGCTGCGCCCCAGGTGAAGAATTCTTGTCATAGTATGGAATCTTTTCCTTTTCTTGAGGCTTGGATTTTTCACTTTTAGAGTGTTGTTCATATTCGTTTACATATGCAACAACACATTCGTTCGTTTTCTATCAATATTATATACAACACACCATCGACAGTATCGACAACTTTATCGCCGTATCACGCCTCTAGTGTTACGTTTAACGACTATTATCTACATACATACATACATCATTTCCTCAAATATCGTCAGGTATTGAATCCTTTTTACCTTAATAGGTCCTGGGATCCTGCCGAATTTACGCGATTCTGCATACAATCCCGTATAACCCATCAACATTTTTGTCTTGTCACACGCCCGACTCATAAATAGGGTCAGTCATTATCTGTCAGGGTTCTCACACGAAAAAAAAAAAAAGAACTGCACGTGACTTCAAACTTTCAACCATCAAGAAATGTCATTGAGGGGCAGACACAGGTCCGATTCCGAAGCAGATATCACCAGTTTTCCAGAGTCGCCTGGATCTTCCGGAAGTGATTCAGGCAACCAAAACCCGTTTTCGGCAAAATCACTAGGTGGCGTCTATCGCGGCTGGAAACTCAAACTAAACTCAATTAGCCGCGATGACCCCGCAAAAGTCCAGCGCGCCCCGTTGCGGCGACCCAGCCTCCTGACCCTCATTGACCCTCATAGCGCTCCAGTGCTAGCTACCAGGCTACCGCCTACACATGAACTTGTTACCGCTGCACCAACTGAAAATGGACCCGCTGCAAGTCCCTTCTCCACTAGCAGCTTTTCTGGAAGCACCAATTACAGTACTAGCTACAGCACGACCCCAGGGCTGCCTAGTAGTGCTAATCCTGATGCTAGCGCTGTAGCTTTGACGTCTACAAGCACCCCCACGACAACCACTACTTTTATGGCCATTGGTTCAAACACTGCGTCAACATCTGGCACCCCCGTGTCGTCCTCAACCACCAACACTTCATTTAATTCGCCGCTTTGGCATCCAAGCTCTTCGTGCATTTCTTCACCACAGCCTATTCATAACAGTGAATCCGACAGGCAGGTGTCACTTTCTCCCCAATCTTCAACGGCCTTGTATCCCCTCATTTCGCCTATTACCCAGGCACGCGCCTTCATTGCCTCGCTTCCCAACACAGCAACACATACCCGATCCTTGAGTGGACCTCCCGATACTGAAAAGCGTCCTCAATCCACATCCCCGCGCCCGATACCGACCGACCCACCACATTCCACAACCACCGCCATGGATTCTGGCCCCGCTTCTAGCGGCATCTACGGAAGCCATCCGAATGATTCACATTATGACCAAAGTAACGGCCACCTAGACGCTGGCACTTCCCGGAGCTACGGTGCCAGCCAATCGCCGTCTTTTATGCAACAACAACAATCACAACAACAGTCTCAACCGCGTACGCCAAACTCCGGAGTTGGTAATGGCGCTGGCGGCGTTGAGAGAGGATCGGGTGATAGTAGTGGTGGCCAGGGGTCACAAACGGCTTCGGCTCATCTGTCGGGGTTGATGTGTAATGTGCACAAGACCACAGGCCGAGAACCGCATCCATTAGTCGGTGTGACCACCACCATTGTGGGTGACAAGCTCTACGTTTTTGGCGGACGCCATGTCTCGAGGAACAGACAAGGGCCATTGACATCTTCTATGTACGAACTGGATCTTATTAGCCGCCACTGGACTAAGCTGGCCCCCACTGGTGATGTTCCTATGCCACGATACTTTCACTCCATGTGCGCATTGGGCGATACAAAAATGGTCTGCTACGGTGGTATGGCCGCACTCACTGGCAACGGCGAAGATCCACCCACGGTGGTATCCGACGTTTATATTTATGACATTCCCACTAAGCATTGGACGTTTATTCCCGTACAGAATGCGCCACAGGGTAGATATGCCCACTGCGCAACAGTTCTCAACTCTTCGGCCGTATTCACCTCTCACAAAGCCGCTCTTTCAGCTCTCCAACACAACATTTCTTCTAGCTCCAACCCAAACGAAGGCCGCATAGGAATCAACATCGACGGAACTGGTGGCGCAGAGATGGTTATTCTTGGTGGCCAGGATGCCCAGAACCACTATATTGAAGAGATCAGTGTGTTCAACTTACGCAGCTTGAAGTGGACAACGACCGAACCATTGGGTAAGAGTTGCGGTGCCTATCGCAGTGTTGTTGCTGCGTTATCACCAAGTGTTGCTTCCAAGGTTGGTAGAGGTCATAATGCCCAACGGCCAGAAACTGGTGTTAAGGAGTCTGCCTCTTCCATGCTGATTTACTCAAATTACAACTTTTTGGACGTCAAGCTAGAGTTACAAATCCGGGCGCCAGATGGATCGCTGAGCGAAAAGATCATGTCTGGTACTCATACACCGCCTGGTCTCCGTTTCCCCAATGGTGGCATTATCGACACATATTTTGTGGTCAGTGGAACCTATCTGACGTCATCTAAGCAAGAGTACGCTCTATGGGCCTTGGACCTACAGACATTGACATGGTCCCGTATTGATGCTGGTGGTACTGTGTTCAGTCACGGCAGTTGGAACAAGGGTATTCTCTGGAACCGCCGGAACACCTTTGTTATTCTGGGTAACCGCAAGCGCAGCCTGGTGGAAGACTACAATCACCGTCGCATCAACTTTAGCAATGTCTGTATGGTGGAGCTGGAGGCGTTTGGTTTCTACGATAACCCACGGAAGGTGTCTCCCATGTCCGGCTTCATCTCAGCGAGTAGCCCTTACACTGCCGCTGGGTTGAGTCTTACTCGCAAGGCTGGCTACACAGCTGGTGGTCGTCAAAACTCTAGAGCAGCGGATGAGTTGGGCGAGAAGCTGCTGGGTCTACGTGAAGTTGCAGATATGGACATTCTTTGTATAGAGGGCGAGCGTATTCCAATCAACTCGCGTCTAGTTTCTAGGAGGTGGGGCCCTTACTTTAACCAATTACTACGGGAGGGAACGACAACCCATGATAGTAGTGATGCTGCTACACTACGCTCGGGTATGTCGGGTATGACTATGAAGAGTCCAGCCATGGCCTCGAGCCGTAGCACTGCTTCGGAGAGTACTCTTGTGTCACATGCTGGTGGAGTAGCGGCTGGGGAGGATGGCACTGCACACTCTTCACCAACCCCGGTCTCGCTTAACCCCACGATGCGGCCTCGTTGTCTCTATCTTCCACATACTTCTCTTACTGTCCAGGCTTTGGTTCACTTTTTATACACTTCAACACTGCCGCCACCATCACTTACAATTTGCACTCCGCAAATTCTGTGCTCGTTACTTCAAATTGCTCGTCCGTATAAGATTGATGGTCTTCTGGAGGCAGTGGTTGAGAGACTTCACCAGGTTCTTGATTCCCGCAATGCCGCTGCTGTGTTCAATGCGACGGCAATGGCTGCTGGCGGTGGTCGTGGTTTGGATGGCTCTTTGAACCCCAACTACACTGGCTCTGAAGAGGTGGATAGTATGAACGCTATTAATCAGATGATGGACAAGATGACTTTTGATACCAATGGAAGTGAAGCTAGCCCATCTGAAGGTACTGCCGCCTCTCGTGGAGACTTGCGCATCAACACTGCTGTCAACACTAGTGGTTCACAATGGCCTAGTCAGGAAAACCTTAGTGCCACTACCAGTGTTTCTGGGTCAGATTGGAACTCGGATATGGGAGAGGGTGAACAGCTGGGCAGTGCATTTGCTGGTGAGCTCAATGAGGTGTGGACAGGTGAACTTAGCAGTGTTATTGGTCTGCAAAAGAGAGGTCTTAGAGGTCTTATGGAGGGTCGCAGAATGCGGGAACGGTCCGTTACCAACACAGGAAATCAAGGTAACCAGGGCGGTATGTACCAGCCATCACAGCAACCACAAAGAGGTATTGGTATGGGTGTTGTCGGTTCTGGCGGATATTAGAGGATTAGATTTTCAAAATTCGAGATGGTGGTATGCCTTGAAGTTGAGATATTATTTCTTCATGTTACGAGTAAATGCGGTGTGGCGGAATCTTTGTCTATTTTTCTTGTTTTTTTTTGTCATTGTGTAGGTCTGACGAGGGTTGGTTACTGTCTTTTAGTTTGCCAGTGCCTCACGGCATGGCTGGTGGATACATATTGGTACTTGTTAATACAGTCGGCATAGTCATGCACTTAGCATGTCGTCATAGTGAAAATCGCAAAACGTCTGTGTTGCATGTGCGGGGATACAAGGCATGTTCAGACCTCACTCGTTGTTAAGGGACTGCTGTTGTACTTGGGGACACGTGTAGACCAAGTGATGTGTAACTCCAAATGCAGCTGCATCCAAGGATACCGATGTGACAGTGAATAGAGGGAGAGATTTCAAAAGAAAGAGAAGAGATAGACAGCGTCAGAGCAGATCAGGGGTGGGTGGGCGAACATCCAAGAAGACCCAGGACGAGGTTTACGGGAAAATAGTTGCTATCACTTGTCAGTGACACTCAGTGACAAGAAGGTGTATTCTGTCTACTCGATACAAAGTACATTCAGCCAAGGGGACACGTTGACAGTCCGTCTAAGTAGCCAATAACTCTCCATACGCTTAAATTGGCCACCGTATCACAGAACAATGACGTGCCGTGGAAACTGCATCCGTGTACATACATACAACATTCTATCACTTTTTTTCTTTTCCCTGCAGATCTTCACGGATGTCGGGCGCCGGGGCATAAAAGTGAGACCAGCCGTTGCCTCCACCTCATTCGTGTCCCTTATTTGCTCGTTTACACCGGGTGATGCAAAATGGAGAATGTCTTTCGGACAATAGCCAATAAGCTAAGCACGCTGACGTGGGTTGTTTTTTTCCAGGGTTGTAGGTAAAGGGCGATTTTCTCGCGATTGATCACATCACACGCCCTGGTATTAGTTGGCTGGACTTAGTGGTTGGCCGACTGTTGTATTTTGAGAGACCGGAATATTCGGGCTGGACGGGTCATAAGCGTGGGGTCGTATTGTGAATCAGTTTTGCGGCTGGGTCTAGACTGCTCTTTTGCGCGTGGTTGGGCGAAATCTGGGAGTTGCAAAGTAATAACGGGTCGGAGGTGTGGGGACTTTGAAAAGCTGAAGATGTACTTGATTGTGACTGGTTGGAACACACTGGACATATACATATACTTCATGCAGCACATCACAAGCGATACAGTTTGATTTGACGAGATCAAAACAGGGTGTTTGAGTCGGCTAGACAGGCCGGATTTGGGGGTGTGTTTTAGTTGTACATGTGTATGTACATACGTACCCATGTGTCTCTTGTGAGATGTAGTTGACAGACAGTCTGGAAGCTTGGGATGTAGACTTGACATGTGTAAAGTAATCAATGTTACAATCACCCTCTTTTGAAGAGGGAAAACATGATTGTAATGTGTCATCGACATATCAGATTACGTTTTCGGGACGTTCCGTCATTGAGTTGACTTGTTTTGATCAGTCAACCAAACCTCGATGTAAGAAACAACAGAAACATTCCGGCTGTGCAATCATACATACCATGACACTCGGCCGACAAGTCACTGATACATACATACATATGTGCATACATACATGGGAACCTATAACATGTCAGCGGAAAGTGGGGAGTCTTGCATACCGGCGATCTTTCCATGTTCATATCAATATCTCAATATCTACTAATGCCAAAGAGACTGTTCGACATCAGCTCGGGCAACCACTTTATAGATCGGCCAAGGCAGACACCATATATGTGCATATGCATGCACGCCATTGAGATGTGTTGTCGATTTCCCTTGCCGCCAAAAACACAACCCGGAAGCGGGTAAGCCAGTTAAAGTCAGGTGAGGGGTCTGTCCATTCAATAGAAGGGAGGATTTATCCGTAACCAAAGGAATTTAAAGGGATAGCATACCTGGATTCGAAAATAGGATCCGTTTCGGTGTCAGTAGGCTCAAGGGCAGATGAGACCGAACGCCACTTGTTCAACTAGGTCGCTAGACGTGGGGTGTGTACCCACTAAAATGTCATATTCATTCAATGTTGAACTCGGGAATCCCTCGGACTCATTCGATTTCTACCTTCTCTATCATGAGGCTACTCTTGATGACGACTTGTTAATACATGGTGGTTACACACATTCTCATGGTCATGGCCGAGTACGGGTTCCCCTGTCTAAATACAGAAGGGGCCAATAATTGACCATGTACCCTTGACCCTAAAATACGACTGTCTCAAAAGAAGGGGAAAAAAAAGTTGGTTGAGATAGGTTTTTACCGAGTCCAGAGACCCGGTCGAGTAACCAATAGATCATCATGTACATCACATTTACTTATGACATCAGATTCCCAAGTGACCTTAATGCATCCTATCCATTTTGGGCAATCCACAGGTTGAACCGAGAAAAAAAACGCGCTCTCGGATGTTTTGAGGAGAGGGAGGGCCAGCAAAAGTTGCCAGCCCCCATGCCCCGCATTCCCAAAGTAAGTTTTCTGCCCCTCAAAGAAGGACATAGAAGCTGGGCAAAAAAAAAAAAAAAAAAAAAAAAAAAAAAAAAAAAAAAAAAAACTTGTTCATGCTACAAGCTCGGCCATTTCATGGGCTCAAAGAGCTGATTGACGTGACAACCCTACGATGTGCTATGTCATCATGTTTGGGAAATTGTTGTTTTCCAGGGATCCCCCCGGCTTGTATAAGTCTCACTAGATGTGGACAATGACTTATTCAAGTAACTACCAGTCCTTACGGATACCCACGAGCGGAAGTTAACCAGGTTTGGGACCGGGAAATCACTACCTACGGCAAGTACCAGCGGGATTTTCCTTGTGGTACCAGACAGCTCTGACGTCAAAGTATGATGTCGACATGGATTTAGCAGTTGTTTTACAGGATATCTGTGTATTTACCTGGTGCGGACTGTGAATGTGAGGTAGGAGTACAATTGGGTTTGTCGGGTTCACTTAAGGAAGGGCTGTTTTCTCCATAAATAGTCATTAGCGTGTGGGAATCAGGAGAAGCATAGTCATGTGTCTGCACACAAAAGGAAGCTCCAAGAAAGGGCCTCAAAGGGCGGGCTTGTCTAGGCCAGCCAGATAGCTGATGATGGTGGTTAAACGCCAGGGCTTATTGTGGAGGCTAAGAGCCGCTAGCCTGTTCCATCGGAGAAAGCTTAAGTCGGTTGTACCTAATAGTTTGACTGACAGGAGCCGCAATTGACCGGACCTTGGGGGCCTGAATATCCGTGGGCGATTGGAATGTCGTGAATATTCATACTTGGGTGACGCATGTATCGATGCGACACGTGATGAATCATTGACAAGTCCTTGGCGGAAAGATTGCGATACCCTAAATGAAGATAAATCCACATGGCTTCGTTGGCGGGTAGACTAGACCCAGAAAGAAAAAGACACCCCCGCCAGGCAAGATCACCAAAAATCTTTCGTAACCCAGTTGTGCCTGTCTAGATAGCCCAACCCCGCTACATATCGCCAAACTCCGCCAAAAAAAGAGCCAACACTCCAGAGTCATGTTTTGGCACTCTTCATGTCGGGAAGCCGTATGTGTATTGTACAGCCTTTATTTCAAGCCTTCTACCGCGGAATATGATAGCATATGAAAATATTACGCAACTGCGCAATTGTGATGCAGCAGGGCTAGAAGCAAATACCAGCCTGGTGTTTTTCACCAACAGGGCAATGTCCTAGGAAAAAGGATTAAAATTGTCTTGCGATTCTCTTCTCTCTTCGAACGACGTCCCCACCATTGCGCCAAGTTGTTGTTTTTGTGTAGGCGGGCTTGTTGGATGAATCTGGATATCGCACAGCTTTCTCCGTCTCTCGCGACCCGGGCCCCGCCTATCTACCGACCCTCGACCTAGCAAAATACCAGGCAGTTTTGCTGACCCCGATGCGTCCTTGACAACAGCGGATTCGATTTGTGAACCGGCCGGAAAGATACCTTGAGAAATACCGTGTTATTTTCCTCCTTCTTTATCTCGTCGGCTTTACTTGTTCGGCGTCGGTCGTTCGTCCCACCTGTCTGTATATCAAACAACGACACAAAAAAAAAAAGCCTTTGACATTTGCTTGGAGCCTTGTTCCCTAACACCCGCCCGGACCTGAACGCAGATTTCCAACTACGGTAAGTCATCTGTGCCTGCCTGTTCAACCTTTACAGAAGCATCGAACCATGCACAGTATGCATGCCAGTATCTCACATATCGTCCTAATGGCCGAGACCAATTACGGGCTCTGCTCAATCATGGTTTGCCCTATCAGTTGTCATACAGTTGGTGCACACTAGCACTACCTTCTTTGACACACCTGTTCAAAACTGAATGGAATCTTGTTGGTGCACACACGACACACACTGTCTGTTTTTAGAATTCTAGGGCTTTTATCATCTTGTGCACCACTACTACTCACTCTCGTTGTCCGACACAACAACCAACCCTATGTGTGTCTTGTATGTACACATGCACATTGCCCCTTTCGAATTTTGGTTATGGCGTGCATCGTGTGGCGGGGGTAAGTCCAAGTCTCTGGACGGCCCGCCACAGTGAAGTCGCATACCAAAAGATACTGAGAACATCACATCTTCTGCCACTTGGCCACCACAATCCGATTGGATTCTCGCTCATTATATTGCATTTCCCGCTGTGTTGGTGCTACCACGGAACAAACTAGGGCTTAGTTGCGGATACCAAAAGGAATCTCCCCACATCCAAGCGGAATCATTGATGCACGCAATGCGAGTGGAATCTTCGTTTGCTTACCCCAAGAGCTGGCAAGTATGCTCGTCATCTCGCCATGACCACCTTCATCGGCGTTCCTACAGGTTAAAGAGTGGCGACTTGTAGCTGCATTCCAGTAGTCTAGTGTCAGACTGCAACAGTCTAACCACAGACTTGTCGTCCTCTATGCCTGCCTGCCATTCTCCTAAACCTGGGTATGGACATGCTGGGGCTATGACCATTCTTCAAGCTTTCTGCCGTGTCTTTGAACGACCCCAGTTGCGTTGTCCCACAGGCGCCGGAAAGCCTGACAATATCCAAAGCGTGAGGGACTGACGGTCAAAGGAACTAGCTACGTACTCATGTACTGGCAGATCCCGCGGTCATTAACCTACACTCTGGTATGCTGTATCGGCATTGGACGCTGTTCTCCTGAATTCATTTCCCTGAAATGGCCAGCGTGCTCTCGTAACTCGCTGCCCAGGCGACGCGCGAGCAATATCGCACTTGCGCACATTCGATACCCAAACTATGTATGAGAGAGAACAGGTTTCGAGGTGGGCGGGCCAGGCATGGCATGGCATTGCAGAGAATTACGGCTCCTTGTGCTGGGGGTGACTAGAAGAGGCGCTGCAACCGCGGCTTGTGGGTCTGCTGAACCATTCATGTATTTGGCGCTATCTTGGATGTCAAGAAAGAACCATATTGCTGTCATCGGTATCAACCATCAACATATCACTTCTCTACACTTATGAATTCTCTGGGCGGCCTGTTACCATTATCTATTTGAAATCAGGCTAGTCTCTGTGCCCCAATCCATCCACCGCTACCGTTGCTATCTACGCCAGCTGTTTCTTTCCTATCAGCAAAGCAAGTGAATTCGATTACTACCGCAAGGCCAGAGTAACGATAATTGCTACCTTACATCTTCATCCCCTCATATGCGCAGCGTATGTGAGACACGGCCTAGCCATCTCCACCATCACTGGACATTACTTTTGACTGCATAGCTAAATGCACGCCACATCTGACGTTGTTAAACGACTCACTACGCCTTACATCCGCTGTTGAGCATTCTATTTTTGCATCTTTCACTCGAGTTTCCCGACTACCCGTGAGCCCCAGTCATCGTTTACGCCGCNCGATTACTACCGCAAGGCCAGAGTAACGATAATTGCTACCTTACATCTTCATCCCCTCATATGCGCAGCGTATGTGAGACACGGCCTAGCCATCTCCACCATCACTGGACATTACTTTTGACTGCATAGCTAAATGCACGCCACATCTGTCGTTGTTAAACGACTCACTACACCTTACATCCGCTGTTGAGCATTCTATTTTTGCATCTTTCACTCGAGTTTCTTGACTACCCGTGAGCCCCAGTCATCGTTTACGCCGCGTGCACAATCTTCAACGGCCGTAGGAAGCTTCCGCCTGTCATTTGCTACTAGCACATGTCCATGCCGATGACACCTCCGATGACCTTGGGTTGCGCAAGTGTCCGACCAAACTCATGCCAGATTACAGTTTTTTTAGTCTGGAGTAGTATTGGTGGCTTACTGGTTAATCTAGAAGTTCTTTTGCGAGTTTCATTATCCCGATGGACGCTTTCGAAATCACTAAAAGCCCCACTGGCCTACCACGACTTGAGTCTTTGTACACAGGACATTCCATTCAGCTCTTCAGTCCAACATGATTCTGCCTGTCTTTCCCGATATAGAGCCACACCTATAGTCGTCCGGACTTTGTCGATTCACACTTGTACACGTCACAGGATATCCACTCAAACGGCCCACGTTGACCGAAATCGAGTTCTGGATACAGCCCCCACAATGCAGGCACATCCATGGTTTCCACGACGCCATTGGTCGCTATACCCATCACCAGATCGGATCTTTAAGCTTACAATGATCTCGCTAGCTGATGCAGTCTCCAGAAAGTGACTGAATTCTCGATTCCAAGTGGCCCGTCAAATTTGCCAACTGTCTCAACCCCGGCTGACCTCGATGCTACGGCATGACAAATTCGCACATGTCCAAAGACGATACCACACCCCAGTGTTGATCTGACGGGAAGTATGATATGTTGCTTCCGTGTTCTATATCATCATGTCAGTGGCTGAGTAGCCAAGCTTGTTCCGTCAGGAATGATTAGAAGATTATTCATCTATCCCAAGATCGATAGACCGGCTGGAGGTCAAACAATGTCTTGAAAAGTCTTCTCAAAAGCGAGCTTTTTGCAATGTGCCCAGCGGCTCAGTGTCTACGACATCAGACTATCCCTAACCCAAAGTCCTTTCAACCTAGGCCCACCCTGCGGGCACACTTTACCGAATGCCTTTTGCCTGTAATCGTTCTGTTAGGATTAACCCCACAGGATTAGGCCTTTCTGTCAATTCTTCACCTTCTCGGCTTAGACTTCTTCTGTTGGCTAGTTTGTTAGGTAAAGACCCTGTCGTCGCGTGTCTTTGATTTACGTATGGATCAGACTCGACTCGGGCCCCTCTCCGGCAATCACATCTTGTGGACCAAGGAAGCCGTCCCGCAATCCCGATTAGCCCAATGACTTGTGCAATAACCCAACCCATCCATCATGCCCAGTTTTGTCCTCACATACTTGTATCCCTACAGTGGATGGTCAAGCAAGTGACTGTTGGCACCCCGTCACCCCGTTGCATGGGCAATTATTGTACTGTTGATAGGCGCACGCCACGCTTACATTATGTACATATGTACATACAAGGCCGGAAAGGGCACATCAGCCCGTGTGGCTCTTGCACAACTCCTTCCCGTTACTTGAGGAGCTACACACGCTGTCGACCGGTGCAGTCCAAATTGTAACGCTATGAGAACTTCCCCGCTATTCACGTTTGGTCACTTGTTACTTAGCACGGATAAGCCATCCGGCGTATGGTACACCTGTCCAAGTATACAAAGAGCTGCTTCCTTCCTTCGACAATCAACTCATGATTAATCATAGTGCAAGTGCGATGTAAGGGATGAGACGAACAGGTGTAGGATAGGTCATTCATACATAGCCGCCTCCATCGTCACACTATCGGACCGGTCCTCCCGCAACGCCCAGAACCAATTTAAATCTACCCCGCCCTAGTCAAGTCCCCACTGATTGAAGCCCAACCGCATTGTCAACTGTCGGCTCAAATTTGCTAAACTACTACCCTCTCTGAAGAATATATAGTCTGGTATTTGCGTAGTTCAAAACGTTGATACATTTACCCAAACAGGCTGTTCCTTCAACCTGCTTTTTGCCCGTGCATCTTTTGACGAAACCTCTTGCTTCTACTGTTGGCACTACTGTTGGCACTACCGAGAACGGCGGGGTACTTGTCGAAATTCTCAACATCGTTAACCTGCCTTTCTTGGGCTTATTTCTTGTTGGGAACCAGACACGACTTGTGTGCTGGCCCGATGCTCTTCGTTGCTTGTGCTCAGTGTTTTAGGATCATTCTTTAACATCTATTCTCAATGCTGTCCATATCAGAAGTTAATCCGAACCCACCCCACGCTCCTCTCAGACGCATCGTAACAACAGAATACGACCGCACAGCCGGCCTCTCCTGGCAATCAGTCCCCTTGTTTATTGTTTCTTCGCCCATTGAAACGTCGGTTGTTCTTCCGCCATTGACAGATCTCACCCAAGCCATGACGGGCTTCTCCGGCAACAATAATAACCAATGGATTAGTCCAACGTCGACAAAGAGTTCAACGGCTATGTCTCCACTCGAACCAAGGCATCCACGAGAAATCAACACCGCGTCGGGTTATCGTCCTTTGTCTCAATCTTCAACGCATCAAGATCCGGGTTTGGCGCCCGGCGATTTCGTTGCGGCCAGTATATCAACTCAGGTACCTAGCCAATCCCCCTTTGCTATTCAGGGGAGCTCGAGAAACGTTACTCTTCCCGCTGCGCACTTTCCACAGCAATCGACATTTCCAAGTTCCAGTATTGAATCAAGCTCTCAATACGAGCACTCTGGTCATCTACCACCACCGCCAACACACAGAGGGAGTTTTACATGGCAGAATTCCTCGGAATCCCATTATAGACAGGACGCCTCTGATAGCCATTATGCGAAAGACAGCAGTCCACTCGCCGAGTCACCGCCATCAACGCAAGCACCAACAAACTCAACAACGTCGATATCTGAAAACAGCGGAGAACCTAAACTCGCATGTCCGTATTACCAACGTCAGCCAACACACCCTCGATTGCAAAGGTCATGTTGCGGACCAGGATTCCCTAGCATTCCTCGCCTGAAGTAAGTCAGCGTGCATTCTTGACAAAATCTAATATAGAATTTTGTACTAATGTGACTTGCTATTGACAGGGAACATCTTTACCGCCGACACCGCAGCTACACGTGTCCGCGGTGCAATCGTCAATTCTACCAAGAAAAGGATTTCAAGGTTCATAACGTAGACGGACGAACTTGCCCAACCGTTGGGTTTCCAATCGACAAACAAAACGGATTTGGCGATAAAGAGGAAAAGTTTTTACGGACAAAGCGGAGACGTATGCAATGGCAAGATATTTACAAGGAGCTTTTTCCTAACGAGGAGGTCCCGTCTCAACGTAAGTACCTTTAACTTGAAGCAGCCATTCTTGATGCAAATTTACCTATTGCAGCCAGAGAGTTATCCTACACCAGACTCCTCCCTACATGAGAATTATTGCCTAGTAGTGTGTAGTTGTCTATGCTATTGCCAAGGATCAGGGTAGCAGCCACGCAGACCAATGACAGCACCATAGCAATGGGGTTGGACAGTACCACAGCTGTAGAACCAGACACCAGAATAGCACCGGCAGTAAACACTATCAGTCTAGTCACATTAACTAACGTATTGCCACATAAATCTAGATTACTCAAATGATAGTCGCCGGCACTTGGATGACTATCGCACTCGGCTACGGACCGCAATGCAGACCCGACTCCCTGATCTTCTGCAGCGCACATACCGGAATTACGATGCCCAAATCCTACAGAATCTCTGTCAAACTCTACCGAATCTCATGTGTACCCTGATTGATCAGTGTGACAATCCAGAACCGGGAAATACCGACCAGCTGACAGTATCACCCCACGTGGGGACTCACAACATGGGGGTCTTTCATCCATCTGCACCTCAAGAAGAACATGTGGGGCGCCAGCCTATACATTATACGCCATCCAACACTACGCAGTCAACATATTCAGACGCACCGAGCCAGACAACACAATATCCTCAGGGATCGTATCCGTCGTCGCAATATGGAGAATTGTCACATTCGCTTCAACATACACCAATTCATCATACACCAATAGAGCATTCACATGGGCAACATCGTAATTCGCAGCAGCACCACCAACCACAGGCAATGCTGCAAAGGGCCGGCTATCAAAGCAATACAGGGATACCGTCGCAAGACACTATGAACTTACAAGATGTGGCGCAGGCAAGTCTGGCATCGTCACAATCTCAAGCAAGCTCAGGTGCCCCGCCAGACAGCGTGAGTACCTTTCCAACGGAACCCATGTGGCCCAACACTCGTCTGCAAGATGCAAACTTCAATATCTCGGCATCCGTGTTTCCGAACCCTGGACCCTTCCAAATCTCTCCTAATACGTCATTTCCGCCAACGGGGGATTGGGAGATGTCGAATTCTGGCACATCCGACCATCGCGGGTAGTATCTTCGTGGTCTCAACACAGTTGTTTAGTTTGTTGTTTTAATAGATCTTGGAAATATTCTAGTGTATTTGGGATTTAGTGAAAGATTCTTTAGTTTGAAAGTTTGAAAGTTTGAAAACAAGGGTTCCTTTGTTCGTGACATTGTGATGAAAATTCATTGGATCTTGTAAGCTTCCACAAAGGGCTAGCCTTAAAATAACTTGTTTTAGGGCCGATTCTTTCATCTGGTATCTGAAAGGTGATAGGTATCATGTTACATTCTTCCATGTAACCGATGTTATCAAAGGGCATTGAGGAATTGCCGACCATGTTATGTGCTAAAGAAAACCAACAAATCTCGGCATGTATATAGTCTCTCGTGGTATCCTACAATCCTATTGAAACTTATCGCATACCATTGCAATTGTGACTTCAATTGTGACATCATACAGACGTCCTTGTCCCTTCAAGTCATCAGCCAAGGGTTAACAACAGGGTTAGCCATGACATGACATTTAGTTGCACAAATGCACAGTCATGTTTGTGCGACGTAGGGTTACAATGATGGTAATCGACGATGAGTTCAAGGTCTATATAGAGTTGCTTGTTTGTTTGCTATCAGTATCGCGGTGATTTTCTGTTTAGAAGAAGGTTATGGTGCTGTCAAACGGAGCTCTAGGTAGTATAAAGCTGAATGGCACCCGGTTCTTTGTTATTGTGCACGTCAAAGGGGTACTAAAACTAGACATGTCAAGAAAGCTCCGGTATACATCCTACAGGATCAAAGAGAATGAGACCGTGGCTTATAAGGATAGCGGACATACCGTTCCTTTACTCTTTACCCTTAACCTTTTACATACAATTGTCAAAGACTATCAAAGAAGGATATACTTGGTACTCTAGAATATGTCAAAGACGACAGCTAGGATAAATACCACGAGAATATCCAGATGTTGGTCGTAGCTAGGTTACGTCCTTGATACTTCAAGTTTGCTCATACCTTTCCAATTTCAATTCTCATTCCCCTTTTTTATACCTTTTTTTATCAACCACATTGATCCTTGACGGATCTCATTGACCAGAGCACACTCCACTAACAAACACCATCGCCATCTTCAACTCCAATCAAAATGCCCTCCGTTGTCTCAAAGCTCACCGCCTTCTTCGACCGCAAGAAGGCCCAAGCCAAGGCTGGTCCTAAAGGCACCCCGTCCCCGACTCCCGAGACCCTCCCCGTTCCCTCAAAAACCATCACCCCTCAGATCCGCAAGGCCATCAACACCATGCTCTACCACGATAGAGACCAGCCCATTCCCCCTCCGGGTGCCGGTCTCCCAAAGGACGCCGTGTACCATCCTAGCTATGACATTCTTGGCGGGCCCAAGAAGGTTAACCCCGATGATATCTTTGACGCTAAGACTGGTAAGCTCTTGGAGCGTCATTCAAAGTGGAAGAACTTGCAGACGAGTGCGCGTGGTTCGTTGAGTTTCATCCGTCGGAGAAAGATTCGGAATACGTTTTCCTATGTCGCTGATGCGGAGCAGGGGCAGAAGTGGGCTAAGAAGCTCATGCAGTGCCCTGTTAATGAATGCGGCTTCATATTTGATACCACTGAGCAATATCTCATCTGCAAGCACCTCGATGCCGTGCACCCCATGGAGCCCTGTATCGTCTGCGGTGACCGTGCCTACGCCTTCATGACACCCGTTCAACGCCGCGCCCACATGAACACTCGTCACCCCGCTATTCGGAAGGCCACCGTCAAGGCCGCTGCCGCCAAGGGTACCACGCGCTTTTCCCGCTTCACTAGACCCCCTGGTCTTCCTCTCAAGGGTGGTGCCTCTGTGCCCGAGACTATTAGAGATGTCATCCCCTGGAACTTCTGCGACCGCTGTGGTCGTGACAACGGTACCTACTGTACCTTGGAGGAACAAAAGCACCACCTTCGTACCTGCAACCCCGTCAACGAGGCTGGTAAGTCGTGGTGTGAGTACTGTGCCCTTGAAAAGTTCGACGGCCACCTTTGTGACAACACTCAGCCCAAGGTCGCTTGTGAGCTCTGTGGATATAAGAACCAAGACCCCGAGTCTCTCAAGTTTCACAAGAGTGTGTGCAAGGGATACACTGTTGACCTGTGCAACTTCTGTTCCTGGTGCGGCCTCAAGTTCGACAAGTTCTGGGAAGCGAGCATTCGCGCCGGCCACATTTCCACCTGCCCTAACCGCGCTCTTAAGAGTCGCATCTCGCCTACCCCTTATGACATCTTCCCCGAGAAGCGCCCCTCCAACTTCAAGAGAGCCCTCTCATTCGATGATGATAACAACGTCCCGGCGGCCAAGCGGGCTCGCACTGAGCCTCTCACCCCGCTGACTCCTTCTATCCTCTTCAACCCCGAGTCTGAAGCGCGTCTTGCAAGACTGATGGAGCTTGCCCAGACTGACAACGCCGGTGTCCCTGCTAACCCTGTTGTCGAGACTCCTGTTGTNAACAACGTCCCGGCGGCCAAGCGGGCTCGCACTGAGCCTCTTACCCCGCTGACCCCTTCTATCCTCTTCAACCCCGAGTCTGAAGCGCGCCTTGCAAGACTGATGGAGCTTGCCCAGACTGACAACGCCGGTGTCCCTGCTAACCCTGTTGTCGAGACTCCTGTTGTTGAGGCTCCTGTCGTCGCCGTCCCTGTTGAAGCTGAAGCTGCTCCTACCGCCCCGGTCGCACCTGTCATCGACTATCAGACCGGCTCTCGCTTCAACCCCATCAACTGGTGGAGACGTTCAACCCCCGCCACCCCTGCTGTTCCCGCCGTGGCTGCTCGCCGGTCACCCAGTCCCCGTGCTGTCAATGTCGCCGCCCACCGCGAGGAGCGTGCCGCCAAGCGTGTCCAGGTCCGTCGTCAAAATGCCGCTTCGGCTAGCGAAGCTAGCAGTTCTTCTGCCAGCACTGCCGAGCTACCTCCGCTTGCCATTCCCGAGGAAGACTCCAAGGAGAATGATGCGGCTGCCCAGACTGCCCATGTTCGTGGTATCCAGGTTGCTGCTACTGCTTCGGCTGATAATGCATCTACCCCCACTGGCAAGGCTGTTCCCGAGTTCACCGGCCCTGGTGCCCTTAAGACTGGTGCCAAGCGCACCACTGGCCGGGTCGTCATTAAGACACCCCAGAAACTCTCTATTGTCTCGGGTCGCGTGCAGAAGCGGAAGCGCCAGACTCCCATTACTTCGTCGTTTACCCCCATCAAGCACAAGGCTTCCCGGAAGACTCTCCCTACAGCTACGCCGAAGTCTCCCGCTATTGCCCCTATCGAGGCCAATTTGACCTACGATATGACCGACAGTAACTGGCGTGCCCCTTCGCCCAAGTGGCCTACTTCTCCCCAGGAGTTCACACCAACCCCCAACATGTTCTGCTCTCGCTGTTTCCGTCGTATGCCACAAGCTCCCTCGGGCAAGTTCAAGGGCTCGCACAAGGCCGGAGATCCTGCCCTTGCCGAGCAAATTGCTTTCCACGAGGACCCCACCAAGGGCTGCGGTATCCCTCACCGCCTCGGTGACCCCGATGTCAACGGTAACGGACTTCCTAACCGCAGTGGCTGGATTGACTGGTCAGCCAAGTACAACGGCAAGAAGCTCGCCAAGAGTGCCCGCCAGATGCAACAGGCCTTTGTCAAGGACTACCCTATGTATCAGCACACTGTCTTCCCCGCCAACGGCTCAAACAGTACCCAGGCTCTCTGGGCCAACGATCCTAATCATGAGAACTGGGCATCCAACTGGACTATGCCGTGGCCCCCATACAAGGGCGATGGTCCACTTCCCAAGGGAATCAAGGCTGCCCCTGACAACGGGCGTATCAACGCCGATGACATCGGCACTGACGATGAGGATAACAACAGTGCCTCCGAGGATGAAGCCGATGTGTCCGGGGAAATGGACTACAACATGATCAACCCCCNGCCTCCGCCTCTACCGGCCTTACCTCGATCGCCGATGAAGGCAGCCTAAATGGTGCTTATATCCCCGGCGCCGAGGAAGAAGATGAGACTGACCATGACTTGGAGGTCGAGAACGATGACGACTTTGAACTTTAAATGTGAACTCTGGAAGTTCCAACATACAAACGTTCCTCTCATTACTGCATCTTTCTGGCGTCTAGGGTTCTTGGCAGGGTTTTGGGCGGCTTTTTGTGACACCTTGTTTCGTTTTTGTTTTTTGTTTTTTCTTGGTTTTTACCAGTTCCATAGATATACCTTTAGTCTTTAGTCCATTGGGTTTTGGAAGCTATGATGCCTGAGTATGTTGTTACATATGAAGTCTTTATGGTGACTACCTCCCTGACTAATAGAATACAGGTGCTTTCCAGCATGATGATATCACCAAATATGTGACTTTTTGGGCGAACTAGTGTAGAAAATGTAGAAAGCGAACAAGCGCATCTCGTGACATAAAATCCTTACCTNCTTTGTCAAGGACTACCCTATGTATCAGCACACAGTCTTCCCCGCCAACGGCTCAAACAGTACCCAGGCTCTCTGGGCCAACGATCCTAACCATGAGAACTGGGCATCCAACTGGACTATGCCGTGGCCCCCATACAAGGGCGATGGTCCACTTCCCAAGGGAATCAAGGCCGCCCCTGACAACGGGCGTATCAACGCCGATGACATCGGCACTGACGATGAGGACAACAACAGTGCCTCCGAGGATGAAGCCGATGTATCCGGGGAGATGGACTATAACATTATCAACCCCCTCAACGATCTAATCGAAGAGGAAAAAGACACCCCCGCCCAACAAGCCGAAGCCGCCCTAGAAAACATGTTCGTACCTCCCGGATCCGCCTTCAGCATGGCCTCCGCCTCTACCGGCCTTACCTCGATCGCCGATGAAGGCAGCCTAAATGGTGCTTATATCCCCGGCGCCGAGGAAGAAGATGAGACTGACCATGACTTGGAGGCCGAGAACGATGACGACTTTGAACTTTAAATGTGAACTTTGGAAGTTCCAACATACAAACGTTCCTCTCATTACTGCATCTTTCTGGCGTCTAGGGTTCTTAGCAGGGTTTTGGGCGGCATTTTGTGACACCTTGTTTCGTTTTTGTTTTCTTGTTTTTTCTTGGTTTTTACCAGTTCCATAGATATACCTTTAGTTTTTAGTCCATTGGGTTTTGGAAGCTATGATGCCTGAGTATGTTGTTACATATGAAGTCTTTATGGTGACTACCTCCCTGACCAATAGAATACAGGTGCTTTCCAGCATGATGATATCACCAAATATGTGACTTTATGGGCGAACTCGTGTAGAAAATGTAGGAAGCGAACAAGCGCATCCCGTGACATAAAATCCTTACCTAACTAAGTAGAAAATACAGTAAAAAGCAAAACATTAACCATCTATATCTATAAATTACTCAGACTTAGCAACCTTAGTCGCCGCCGCCGCTCGTTGTCTCTTCTTCCACGCCTTAAACTCGGACAACAACCCCATCACCAGTGCGGTCCCAATCGGACCGAGAAGAGGCAGGTAGACAGCAACCTTGTGCTCGTCGGGGAAGTATAGCTGCCCAACCATACTCTTTTCAAAGAAAGCACGCTCCGCCTCAGCATCAGCGATACGGGCATACTCCAAGGCCTCGATAGAACCAAGGGAAGCACAGGCCTTTTCGAGGTGAGAAAGACTGGCACTCACGCCATCTGCCACTGATTGGGGAATCGAAATTGAAGTTAATGCTTGAGACAGACGAGCCAAGGAACCTAGACTCGAAGACGCATGGCGGATAAGATCCGCAGAGCGGACACGAGAGAGAGTAGAAAGACGAAGAGGAAGAGAGCCGCTTTCGGGAGTTCCAATCAGAGACAGAAGATGGCCAGTAAAGGTAAGCATGGCTTCCTTGAGTGTCTCCGCGGGAACCTTCTGCACTTCAGGCGACAGAGCAAGCAAAAACACAGATCCCCACTTCGGGATTAACCAAGACTTGGATGTCTCATTAGCATTCCCAAGCTCGATAGTCTGGTTTCCAACGTAAATAATGAAGTTGATAGTCGGGGCCTCGCCAATAGATGGTGACAGAGACCACTCAGCACCATTGACAAAGGAAGACAGACCATCCTTGTGCAACACTTGCGCATCCACACCAGGCGCAGAATAAAGCTGCACCTGTGTATCAAACGTAAAGTTATGAATAGGCTGCAGGACCTCTAACATAGGCTGAACATACTCCCGAATTGCACCATGGATGTCCCAATCACTGGGGGTAGCACCGGCAGTGAACAAAGAAAAAGCCAAATGGTATGTCGGCGCATATTGCAACGACCGAGTAGACCGCTTGTCAAACTTCTCCAGCAGCTCTTGATCCATAGTCTCCCTGCGATTCTCCGAAGTCAGATATGACAGTGCCGCTCGCTCCTCCGCAAAAGTATCCTGAAGCTCCGAGGCGATAAAGCGTGCAAGAGCGGAATCTCCCGTCACACTATCGGGGAGAGCGCTCGGTGGATATGTAACCGACATGGTAGGGGTCTTTTTGTCGAGAGTGGCGCCGATAGTTGATCCAGGAGTGAGGTCAATAGTAATGGCGGGGATAGAAGATTGGGCGGCCTTGTCTTCGAGTTGTAATCTGAGCTTATGGTTTGGTGAGTTGTTGTCGTCGTTGAGGAACGTTTGCGCTTGTTGCAAGAGAGCTTCGGCGCGGACTTGCGGGATATCCGGGGTGCGAATGTTAACCTGCAATGGGAAGACAGGTTGGCAAGCCTAAAGATACCAATCAGTTAGTTTGTATCCCTTACCACACGTATCTCACGTCAAGCAATAACAATACCTTTCCTTCCGCCCAGTTCAACATCTCCTCCACCGGCAACGGCACCCTCACAATCGTTGTAAGATTCCACCATAACGGAACGCCGACAAAAATGACAACAACCCAAAACGACGTTACCGCCCAAAGCCGCTTTCTCAGGCTCTCTGGTGCTTCCGGTGGTGGCTCGGGTTTTGTTTCCTCTTCTATGGCATTTGTGATTGGGTCTTTGCGCGCGATCGGCTCTTGTGCAGGCGCGGCGCCGGCACCCGGAGTGTCCATAGTAAATATAGACCAGTTGGTGAGATGTAGAGTGTAAAGGAGGAACTTTATTTGTCAAGATACATAAATTTCATGGGTCAGTAGTAGCGAAATCGGAAGTAGTGTAAATTGCACTTGATGATACCAGACGGCTTCGTAAAAGATCTTGCGACAAGCACTATCGTCACGGTTTCACTGGNCTTGTGCAGGCGCGGCGCCGGCACCCGGAGTGTCCATAGTAAATATAGACCAGTTGGTGGGATATAGAGTGTAAAGGAGGAACTTTATTTGTCAAGATACATAAATGTCATGGGTCAGTACCAGCGAAATTCAAAGTAGTGTAAATTGCACTTGATGATACCAGACGGCCTCGTAAAAGATCTTGCGACAAGCACTATCGTCACGGTTTCACTGGTTGTTGCGATCCTTTTGCCGTTTGTAGCATCTATGAACATGATGCCAGCTTAAGCTTCCATTGACAGGGATCACTCCGACGCCACAGGATTCATGTGGCGCTATCCGTGGAACCCTAGTCCAACCCTTCGCGTGACTCGCCGGGAATATGTGGTGATGCTTCAGGTCCGCGATAATTCAAGTTTCCGACAACACATATCGCCTAGTTACTTCGGAGACATTTGCTCGGGTACTTCNTTGTAGCATCTATGAACATGATGCCAGCTTAAGCTTCCATTGACAGGGATCACTTCGACGCCACAGGATTCATGTGGCGCTATCCGTGGAACCCTAGTCCAACCCTTCGCGTGACTCGTCGGGAATATGTGGTGATGCTTCAGGTCCGCGATAACTCAAGTTTCCGACAACACACATCGCCTAGTCACTTCGGAGACATTTGCTCGGGTACTTCACCTACCAAACACCCCTGATACTCACGCTGAAAATCGCGCCTAACAGTATAGCGTAAGGAATTGAGCCTCAAACTCCGTCCGACGATCTCTTACATCACTCGGCAGTTTCTCAATAAGGCGATAGCAATTCCTCTGTTAAGAAATCACGTTGATATCATTGCCCCAACAAAACGAAAGATCCGTAGCCTTGGTTGGTTTTTTCTCTTGACACACCTCTACGTATTTATTTTCATTTTTCCAATCCNGCTGAAAATCGCGCCTAACAGTATAGCGTAAGGAATTGAGCCTCAAACTCCGTCCGACGATCTCTTACATCACTCGGCAGTTTCTCAATAAGGCGATAGCAATTCCTCTGTTAAGAAATCACGTTGACATCATTGCTCCAACAAAACGAAAGATCCGTAGCCTTTGTTGGTTTTTTCTCTTGAGACACCTCTACGTATTTATTTTCATTTTTCCAATCCAAAGCATTGTAGCTGAATCTACATTTATTCAAGTCCGTATTGGCTCGTTGGCTCCATCCTACGTGTAGCTACCTATATCGCCGGGCTTCATCAGTCACCATTTTCAGCATATTCTCCGTTTGATATCGACCCGTTGAAAGCCTACTGGGCGTCCCGACAGGTGAGATTCATTTCAGCTGCGTCCTACCAAACTAGGCCAGCTGCAAAAGTACGGCACTACAAAAAGCTAGCTTCCGAATCTTTGTTTTTGTTCTCTGCTCATTATCTGTGTACTTCTGTGCTTTATAGCTTTTCCTTTGGCGAGAACTACTACATCTCGTGATTNTATTTTCATTTTTCCAATCCAAAGCATTGTAGCTGAATCTACATTTATTCAAGTCCGTATTGGCTCGTTGGCTCCATCCTACGTGTAGCTACCTATATCGCCGGGCTTCATCAGTCACCATTTTCAGTATATTCTCCGTTTGATATCGACCCGTTGAAAGCCCACTGGGCGTCCGGACAGGTGAGATTCATTTCAGCTGCGTCCTACCAAACTAGGCCAGCTGCAAAAGTACGGCACTACAAAAAGCTAGCTTCCGAATCTTTGTTTTTGTTCTCTGCTCATTATCTGTGTACTTCTGTGCTTTATAGTTTTTCCTTTGGCGAGAACTACTACATCTCGTGATTCTCAAGATTGGTTGATTGCCAAGCAATTAAGAATATCGGAACCTCCCGGGAACCCTGATATCCTACTAGGGCCCATTGTTGTCATAATCCATTTGATCCTTCAGACAGCTTCCATCATGGCAACGTCTACGGGTTAGTCTACTCCACTTCCGAAACATTGGTGTTAGACATAGTTTCGGTTAACATTTTTACTGACATAGCACTCACTGCGCTGGGAATAGTCGGTGCTGCCTCTTACTTCAACATCATATCGGGTCTCGCCTACGATGCTCATCTGATCCGTTCTGTCATTCCTTGTGTTATCAGATCGTTCATTCGTAGTCATACTTGTGGCCTGAACCAGTTCTATACTCTTCAAGGTTGGGCTAAATCAAAATCACATGCTTCGCGGACGTTGATCCAATTCGAAGGCCGTAGCTATACCTATGCGGAGGTATATGAGAGTGTACTCTGTTATGGAACATGGTTACGGGAGAANTCCGTTCTGTCATTCCTTGTGTTATCAGATCGTTCATTCGTAGTCATACTTGTGGCCTGAACCAGTTCTATACTCTTCAAGGTTGGGCTAAATCAAAATCACATGCTTCGCGGACGTTGATCCAATTTGAAGGCCGTAGCTACACCTATGCGGAGGTATATGAAAGTGTACTCTGTTATGGAACATGGTTACGGGAGAAACAAGGCGTCCAGCCTGGTGATATCGTAGCCATGGATTTTCAAAACAGCACCACCTTCATCTTTGTTTGGTTTGGCTTGTGGTCCATTGGAGCCAAACCGTCCTTCATTAACTACAACCTTACCGGCGATTCTTTGGTCCATTGTATCAAGGTTTGCGATGCTAAACTAGTTTTGATTGATCCGGCAATTGAGTCGAACTTCACTGAGCAGGTCGTCCAAGGCCTTCCTCACGCCAAGTTAGTCACGGTAACTCCCGAGTTGGATGCAGAAATTCAGGCACAACCAGGCACCCTTTATCCCAACAATATTCGATACGATGGAAATGTAGATAACATGGCCATGCTCATTTACACTTCTGGCACTACTGGTTTACCTAAGCCAGCTATTGTTTCAGTGGGCAAGGCAACCATCGCTGGTAGCTTCTTTGGAAGATGGCTCGGTACTACTTATGACGATATTTTCTACACAGTAAGTATTCATCTTTTATGACCTCAAATTAGGCCATTGTAGCTACAATGTTTTTACTTCAATTATCATGGGACGGAACCGGCATCTGAAAGCAACGATGCAGTTTGCCGAGCTGCTGTGTCTCATCTAAGCACTTTCTCCTCCCGTTAGTGATACAACCTTGCTGACTCCTTCATCTTCAGGCCATGCCTATGTATCACAGTTCGGCTTCCCTCTTAGGCTTCCTAAACATGTTGGAAGCTGGTGCCTCCATTGCCCTCAGTCGCAAGTTTTCCGCCAGGGGCTTCTGGCGCGATGTTCGGCAAACAAAGGCGACAATCGTGCACTACGTTGGTGAGACGTGTCGGTATCTAGTTGCCACTCCTTCAGATATCGACCCCGAGACGGGCGAGAACTTGGA
>JSUI01006511.1:49250-66945 GCA_000833645.1 Huntiella omanensis | reverse complement strand
AAGCATCACGTACACACGGCTTTTGGCAACGGCCTTCGACCTGATGTTTGGCGCAAGTTCAAGGATCGCTTTGGTATCGCACGTATTGCTGAATGGTATGCTGCTACTGAGGGACCGTTTGCGACATTCAATCTCAGCACCGATGAGTCAACGGAGGGTGCCATGGGCCGGAATGGAACCCTGTACAACATGATCTTGTCACGAAATGTCCGGGTCGTAGAGGTTGATCCTATCACCGAACAGCCTTGGCGTGATCCTAAGACGGGCCTGTGTCGCAAGGTCAAGCCTGGACTACCAGGCGAACTCATGTTCCGTCTTCCTCCTAACAACATCAAATCCCGCTTCCAAGGATACTATGGAAATGACAAGGACACTTCAGGCAAGATCCTGCGCGGTGTGTTCAGCAAAGATGATGCATGGTTCCGGTCTGGCGACATGGTGATTTGGGATTCTAACGGCATGGTTTACTTTTCCGACCGCATCGGTGACACGTTCCGGTGGAAAAGCGAGAATGTGTCCACGGCCGAAGTTGCCCAAGAAGTGGGTCGTCACCCCTTGGTGCTTGAGCCAAACGTGTATGGTGTAGAACTCCCGAAGCACGATGGCCGCTGTGGATGTGCTGCTCTTGTGTTCCGCCCTGAGGGATTGCAGGAAGATGGACAGCCATCTGCCGATGTTTTGAAGAGTCTGGCTGATCATGTGGAGAAGCGCCTGCCGCGGTTTGCTCGTCCTATATTCCTGCGTGTGTTGCCGCAGATAGACACTACGGGTACATTCAAGCAGTTGAAGAAAGAGCTCCGCATTCAGGGAGTTGATCCAGATCAAGTTGATTCGGGTAAAGTCTACTGGCTGAGCGGCGGCACCTATTTACCCTTTGAACGTCAAGACTGGGATAAGCTTATTTCTGGTGGGGTGAAGCTGTAAATTCTGGTGAATTAGGTGGGTAGTTATCGATGGAGTGTGGTGGTGCAGGCGCGCAAAGATGACTACCCTTTGTCGGAGATATATTAGCTATAGTAGGTGTAGTAAATCGCGGTATACGGATACACTGATCATGTACAATCATAGGTTGATATTGTGATTTTCATCTATTGTGCGGTTCCACTGATGGGAATTTCGCCTTGTATGGGCCGGGTGGAGGTTGTGCTGCAGTCGGCTTTATGATGGTTGTAGATGTTGCTTGCACAAACACACGGCATCATGGCATTTCTCTTCGTTTCTAAAGACACAAAAGGCATACAATGGAACAANTGGCTGATCATGTGGAGAAGCGCCTGCCGCGGTTTGCTCGTCCTATATTCCTGCGTGTGTTGCCGCAGATAGACACTACGGGTACATTCAAGCAGTTGAAGAAAGAGCTCCGCATTCAGGGAGTTGACCCAGATCAAGTTGATTCGGGCAAAATATACTGGTTAAGCGGCGGCACCTATTTACCCTTTGAACGTCAAGACTGGGATAAGCTTATTTCTGGTGGGGTGAAGTTGTAAATGCCGGTTAATTAGATGGGTAGTTATCGATGAAGTATGGTGATGCAGGCGCGCAAAGATGGCTACCTTTTGTCGGAGATATATTAGCTATAGTAGGTGTAGTNTCTATTGTGCGGTTCCACTGATGGGAATTTCGCCTTGTATGGGCCGGGTGGAGGTTGTGCTGCAGTCGGCTTTATGATGGTTGTAGATGTTGCTTGCACAAACACACGGCATCATGGCATTTCTCTTTGTTTCTAAAGACACAAAAGGCATACAATGGAACAAACTAGGTGATACCGGATGAAGGCAGCGAAAGTATAGTATGACTGATTGTGAAGGGTGTTAAAACCTGCCTATAGTAGTACCGTGGTGGGTTCCGGGAAATAAGAAATATGTTTTGATAGTCACCGGCGCCTTATAAAGTAGCAAGTGAGAAGGTAATGATATTTTGGGTTCTCGGTTTCTTTCCATTTTCCTCTTTTCATTTCAATTTGTGGTCTGAGTCTATTCAGTCACGTACCAGTTTTGGTTGAACTCTTGATTATACACACCCTATCCGGCGAATATCACGATACTGTCGGCGCAAGATGAAGAACCATATCTTCTCTGTCTTTCTGATGTTAGCATCAGCACCGCTACTAACACTAGCGCAATGTGATGCACCATCTTCCAAGATGCTCTGTTATGACTATCCCGGAGCTACAGAACAGAACCTAAACATGGAGGACATCCGCACTATTGCTTGGTACCTCCGTTTATACTCGCACACCGCGGACAACCCTCTGTTCTGGACCATGTACAGTGACGACAACACCCATGGAAATCCGCCTCCACCAATTAACTCGACCAGTCCTATTCCTCTGCCTGTGAGCCCAAATGCTACGGCTAGTATCAATGCGACTATCCCACAAAATACATCGGTCCCGCATAGTGTATCTGGTACTGGGTTTACCGTGCGGCCTACTGGAACTGGAATTCCGGTTTTCAACGGGACTGGGCCGTTCTCTAATGGGACTGCTCCGGCTGTGGGTTGGAATGCTTCGAATCCTTTCGTCTTTCGGAATGGATCGATCCCGCATCCCCTTGGGGGGACTGCAACTGTTGGTTCAACTTACATCGGCCCTACAGCGACCGTGTCAGCTCATGAATTCCGGGGCGCCAACNGCTTGGTACCTCCGTTTATACTCGCACACCGCGGACAACCCTCTGTTCTGGACCATGTACAGCGACGACAACACCCATGGAAATCCGCCTCCACCAATTAACTCGACCAGTTCTATTCCTCTGCCTGTGAGCCCAAATGCTACGGCTAGTATCAATGCGACTATCCCACAAAATACATCGGTTCCGCATAGTGTATCTGGTACTGGGTTTACTGTGCGGCCTACTGGAACTGGAATTCCGGTTTTCAACGGGACTGGGCCGTTCTCTAATGGGACTGCCCCGGCTGTGGGTTGGAATGCTTCGAATCCTTTCGTCTTTCGGAATGGATCGATCCCGCATCCACTTGGGGGGACTGCGACTGTTGGTTCAACTTACATCGGCCCTACAGCGACCGTGTCAGCTCATGAATTCCGGGGCGCCAACGGTAACATGGCTTCGTTAAACCCCCAGGGTGTCTCGGCTTCTAAAGATGTCACGTGCATGGAATGGACTGTGATTACCCGTGGTACTGTAATGCTCCTCGCTCGTCTTTCAAGCGACCAGAACGCCAGTATCTTATACGACGACATTGCGCATTCACTGGATGGAATCACGGGGAGTTGGGGAAAATGGGTGCCGAGAGTTAATGACGATCCCCAGCCGGTTCTAATTGACTGTAACAACGCCGGTGGCCAGCTGCCAGCTTACGTCAACACCTCTAACCCTGCCTACTACACCGATTCATTCAGAGAAAGAGGATATGGAACAAAGGGAATTACCCTCAAGTTGGTGCATACTCCTGAAGGATATAACGATAACAATCGAGCATCAATGGGTGTTCATCTTGGTGGAATTTAATCGACTGATTTTGATTTAGTCTGTTTAAACCTGATTAGCAGGCCAAAGTCACTGTTTTCAGGCATTTAATCGACTGAGTACATTGGTGATGCAAGGTAGTTAGGGTTATGGGTTAATGGTAGAGAGAGTCGAACTTAATCAGAATTGGGGTCGTTTTTGGGGTCATTTGATAGAAGAGACGAGAATATTGTGAATAACATGACATTGATGCAGGATTTTCCGAATTACAAAATAGAAGAAAAGATACATCCAATGAGAGTCGGAGATGCAAGTCCGTGACTTTGGAGTGGTGGATAATGTCGGTGGACAAATGCGAGTGCGCTAGACAAACTGCAGATGTTCGGCGACCTTGGATTACGGCGATAGCACTGTAGGCCGATTGTATATGTAATGGCCGTAAGAAAAGTTGAAAGAGACTTTTCGAAAAGTAATGGTATATTGACGATTTGTCAATTGGTTCGTTNATCCCCAGCCGGTTCTAATTGACTGTAACAACGCCGGTGGCCAGCTGCCAGCTTACGTCAACACCTCTAACCCTGCCTACTACACCGATTCATTCAGAGAAAGAGGATATGGAACAAAGGGAATTACTCTCAAGTTGGTGCATACTCCTGAAGGATATAACGATAACAAACGAGTATCAATGGGTGTTCATCTTGGTGGAATTTAATCGGCTGATTTTGATTTAGTCTGTTTAAACCTGATTAGCAGGCCAAAGTCTCTGTTTTCAGGCATTTAATCGACTGAGTACATTGGNGTTATTCAAGGACTAGTCCTTTGATCAGATGTATCGTGACCTCCTCCACAAGGTCATGTGGTCTACGTAACACAATTCATTCAACAACTACCACAGCTTCACAAGTACAATCTCCCGCCTTATCGCCGTATTCTACCCTCTGCCCTGAACCTAGAAAACAGTTACATGCGCAAGACAATAGCCACATCGCCGGTAAATACCCAAGACAGCCCGCCAGACAGGGAAGCACGACAAAAAGGGAAAGCCAATCCGGCCGATTAGGTTCGTAGAAGGTATTGAGCAAGTAGTTTGTGGANGTGATGCAAGGTAGTTAGGGTTATGGGTTAATGGTAGAGAGAGTCGAACTTAATCAGAATTGGGGTCGGTTTTGGGGTCATTTGATAGAAGAGACGAGAATATTGTGAATAACATGACATTGATGCATGATTTTCCGAATTACAAAATAGAAGAGAAGATACATCCAATGAGAGTCGGAGATGCAAGTCCGTTACTTTGAAGTGGTGGATAATGTCAGCGGACAAATGCGGGTGCGCTAGACAAACTGTAGATGTTCGGCGACCTTGGATTACGGCGATAGCACTGTAGGCCGATTGTATATGTAATGGCCGTAAGTAAAGTTGAAAGAGACTTTTCGAAAAGTAGTGGTATATTGACGATTTGTCAATTGGTTCGTTATTCAAGGACTAGTCCTTTGATCAGATGTATCGTGACCTCCTCCACAAGGTCATGTGGTCTACGTAACACAATTCATTCAACAACTACCACAGCTTCACAAGTACAATCTCCCGCCTTATCGCCCTATTCTACCCTCTGCCCTGAACCTAGAAAACAGTTACATGCACAAGACAATAGCCACATCGCCGGTAAATACCCAAGACAGCCCGTCAGACAGGGAAGCACGGCAAAAAGGGAAAGCCAATCCGGCCGATTTGGTTCGTAGAAGGTATTGAGCAAGTAGTTTGTGGAGGAAGTCAGTGATACGAGGGTGGCACCTGTGGCGGGTAGACAGGGCAAGAGGAGAGGGGAAGGGGGAAGTTGCAAGATACATAGATAATGGGGATGGATGGAAGGGGATGATGTGGATGACTTCTCTTTTGTAAAACCCGGATACTGGTACTTTTTTTACTTTTTGAGTTTCTTCTTTTCCTTCTCAAATCATTCGTCTTGATTCTTTCTGATATCTGGTGTTCACCACTCAAGTCGCACACTGTTATTTTTTCCAAGCCAAAAGGAAACCACAACATCGGTTATCCCCCTAACCCCCGTCTCTCGAGCGATGGCAACATCGTTATTATCTCGATTGGGCCATCGCCCCTCTCTAGCAACTCCATTAGTGAAACAATGCCAACGACACTTCAACAATCAATTTAGTTTCACCACTACTCGCCGATTCACCTCCTCTACTCCATTTCGATACCAATATTCCCCAGACAAAAATGTATATTCGTTGAAAAATGGGAGTTTTACCAGACATCGACACATACCCAGCCGGTCGAAACGGACCCTAACCCTTTTGGCATCAAGTGGGATAGTTGCTGGTGTTTTGGGGTTCTCGATGTCTGATCCGGAAGATGATCATGTTGATGATTCTGAACAATATGAAGATAACAGAGAGCCAAAAGATTGGCCGCGATATCGACTTACCGAAGTGAAGCTTCACGATGGAAAATCCGACCGGCCATGGCTGACGTGGGGTGACAAGGTCTACGATATCACAGATTGGATTCCAGGACATCCAGGTGGTGAAGTCATTTTACAAGCCGCCGGTGGTGCCGTCGAACCCTTTTGGGATATCTTTACAATCCACAAGGCTCCTCATGTTCGCGATATCCTGGAACAATATGTCATTGGATACGTCCACTCCTCAGATCTCGTGGACGGAAAGATTCCCTTAACCAACATCGAAGACCCCTTCTCCCGCGATCCTATTCGGGATCCTGCTCTCCGAACACTTACAGCCCGTCCCCGCAATGCCGAAACCCCCGCTGAAGCCCTAGCCGCCGACTTTGAAACTCCAAATCCGCTATTCTACGTGCGAAATCACTTTTGGGTTCCGGTGGTGAATGATGCGCCAGAACACACGTTGACTATCGAGTTGCCAGATGGTGATATCAAGACGTATACTCTCGCAGAGCTCAAGACAAAGTTCCCGTCACATACACTGACAGCCACGTTGCAATGTTCTGGGAACCGAAGGAATCATATGACGAGGGAGACGAAGGCTACTAATGGGTTGCAGTGGACTACGGGAGGAATTAGTACAGCGACATGGACTGGTGTCCGGCTATGTGACGTCCTTGCCGATGCTGGATATCCCGTTTCCGCCGTACGATCAGGAGAAGTCGAGCCCCCGGAAGATGCTCAACACACGCACTTTTCCGCCCTCGAAGCATATGGAGCCAGTATACCAACAGCCGTTGCTATTGAGGCTCGCAATGACGTTCTTTTAGCATATGGTATGAACGGCACCGACTTACCCCGTGACCATGGCTACCCACTTCGCGCTCTAGTCCCCGGCCACGTTGCCGCCCGCTCTGTCAAATGGTTATCCAAAATAACCCTCAGCAACGAAGAAAGTCCCTCTCAATGGCAACGAAAAGATTACAAAACCTTCGGTCCCAACGTCGACAAGCCAGACTGGTCTACCGCCCCCTCCATCCAAGAAATGCCCGTAACATCCGCCGTGACCTCAGCCGAACTACACCCCCCCGCCCCATCCAGCCCATCAACTGAACGTGCCGTTTCTGTCAAAGGATACGCCTACTCGGGCGGTGGCCGCGCCATTACAAGGGTGGATATAAGTCTGGACGGAGGCACCACCTGGACACAAGCCCGTCTTATCGACGACGATAATTCTCAAAATACCCTTGCTAACCACCGTGGTCGCGGGCGCTCATGGGCATGGAAACGTTGGGAATACGATGGGCTTGTAACGGTGGCACCTACAAAGACAATGGAGCCGTCGACTGTACGGGGGGACTTACTTAAGGCGGCGGAGGAAGAAATGGAGAGAAAGGGCGTATCGTTTTTGTGTTCGCCGGATATTGTGGTGAAGGCNGTGGATATAAGTCTGGACGGAGGCACCACCTGGACACAAGCCCGGCTTATCGACGACGATAACTGTCAAAATACCCTTGCTAACCACCGTGGCCGCGGGCGCTCATGGGCATGGAAACGTTGGGAATACGATGGGCTTGTCAAGGTGGCACCTACAAAGACGATGGAGCCGTCGACTGTACGGGGGGACTTACTTAAGGCGGCGGAGGAAGAAATGGAGAGAAAGGGCGTGTCGTTTTTGTGTTCGCCGGATATTGTGGTGAAGGCTACGGATGAGAGTTATAACACGCAGCCGCAGACTCAGGCATCCGTGTATAACACGAGAGGTAACTTGGCGACGGCGTGGCATCGCGTTAGGGCATGCGAACAGTGTGCGAACCCGGATGGTAAAACTGGACAGTCGCAGAAATAGATGCACACGGTAGATCCACATGTTTGTATGACCACCTTTAGATAACGAAACATCATTTACTAGTTAGATCACATATAATAAGACTCCACTTAGGTTAACAATGAAATAAGATTGTTCTATGAGGAATTAGAAGGGAAAACGAAAATACATAAAAAACAAAAACAAAACAATGCAGTGTATTCCCGGCATCACAATCCCAACCATCAGTTACCACCATCACGAAAATTCGTAGTGTACAAAGTCACAAAGCTATTTACTCATCATCCTCCTCATCCTCGGGGGAGTCAGAGTGGTAATCGAAGTCATCGGGCTGAACAGGCTCATCACTCTCATCACCCTGATCCGCCAAGGGAACACGTGGTTGGCTTTGAGTAGTAGCACCGGGAACAGCACGACCAGCAGTGGCAGTCAAAATCTCCTGGAGGCCCTGGAAGATTTCGTCGTTCACCTGTCTGCGAGAACCACCACTGCCACGGGTGCCGGTAGCACCACTAAGACGAGACGTATGCGGAGCTCTTCCAAGAAGGTTGTGGCCCTGGGGAGCGGTGGTTCTGGGGGGAGCAAGTCTGGGGAGCTTAGGTCTGATCAGAGTCTTGGGCTCGTTAGGCTTAGTGTCAATGACCAAGAGGGGTCCACCAGTGGCAGTCTTGACTGGGCGGAAACGGCTGTCGGGGAAGCTGATGTACTTGAACTGACCGGGGAGGACACGAGTCATATTGTCCATGTCGTAACCAGCCTTGTCACGCTTCTTGTGCTCGACGGGAGCTTCAGAAGCCTCCTTCTTCTTTTCGCCTTCAGTGGCGCTACCAGCCTCAGCAGCCGGCTTGGCATCCGCCATGTCCACATCCATGGCATCAGGGCCAGGAGTCTTTTCCTTCTTCTGGGCAATCTCCTTCTTTTGAGCGCGACGCTTGGCCAAAGCAGTGGTCGAGAGAACAGCCATCTTAAGCAGAGCTGGAGCCTCTTCGGCCTTGGCTTCCTGCTCAGGCATGTAGTCGAAAAGACTGGGGCGAGCAGAGCAATGGAACTTGAATGAAGGAACGTTGAGATCTTGGTCAAGAGCAATAACTGAAGTGGGCGAGAAAGAAAGCGACAGGAAGTGGGCGAATGGGAACCAGTACCAGTACTGGGTAAACACAGCCATACCGACAATACCGGACATGTTGAGGTTACCAGTTTGGGTCTGAAGGCCAATGGTACAGTTGCGGCCACCGGCATCAAGGATACCGAGCGAAAGAGCGGAACCGAAACGGGTCATGGCATCCTCGTGGCGGTTGGCGACAACCTTCTTCAGCGTCTTGCGGACAGAGGCAGCCTTGGGGTTCATGGTATCGTTCTGTTGAATGAGAATCATGGACAGGGCAATCAAAGCACCTTGACGGACAAAGTCTGAGGGATCCTTGACCATGGGCTCCAAGAGCTCGATAGCCTCGGCAAGACCAGTACCAGCGCAGCTGATACCGAGAGCCATGGCAGCACCGTACCGGACATGAGGGTTATAGGACTCAGCAAGCAGCTCGACCATGCGGGGAACGCTGCTGGGCTTGCGGAAAAGGACGAAACCCAAGCTCATGACAGCAACACGACGGACGTCGTCACTGACATCACTGACAGCAGTGTGAAGGAGCTTACGAACAGCCTTGTTGCTTCCGGTACCACAGTAGGCCATAGCGACCATGAGGATACCACCATACCGGAGGGCAGGGTTGGTGTCCTGAAGAAGAGTCTCGATCAGAGTGTCGGCACCTTCCTGGCGGTTGTACATAATCAAAGCCATACCGAGAGCAAGACCACGGACAGTCTTTTCGTGGCTAGTTTCGTGGGCGTATGACATCATGTCTTCAATGGCACTCTCGTTACCAGTTCCCAGCATGATCAAACCCATACCAAGACCAACGGCCTCACCGTTGAGTGCCGAATCTGAGTAGAGGACCACCTTAAGCTTGTCAAGTAGCTCAGTAGATCCAGTTGCCATACCAGCAATACCCAAACCAAGGGCACCACCGTGGAGGATAACCTCCTCAACAGCGTCAGTGAACTGCTGCTTAAGGTAGTCAAGGGCAACGGCACCGTTGTTGGCATGAGCCAGACCGTAGGCGTAAAGAGCACCACCTTGGCTGTAAATAGAGCCATGGCTTGAGTTCTTGGGCAGGTACGGGTCGAGGAGCTTGTGGACTTGATCAACGTTACCACGATGGATAACACCGAGAGCAGCAGTAGCCGTGAATTTGCTCCAGTTGACAGCCTTGCTGAGCCAGTCAAGGTTATCTCTGAAGAACTTGTCGTTCATAGTACCGTAGTTCATGAATGCGTTGCAGAAAGTCAAGGCAGAGTGGAAGATGGAATTACGGCCATCGAGACACTCACGAACCTTACTGAGAGAGGACATGTCTGACTTGTTGTTGGAGTACAAGAACTCAAGATTAAGACGGACAGTCTTGGTACCGTTCAGGATGAGGTGAATGTTACTGAAAGCCTTGGAAAGCTTCTTCTCTGGCGTAGGTTCGTCGTCCTCAGTGGCGTCGGAATCTACAGCAGGGGCACCTTCTTCTAAGAGGGGCTGGTTCTCCCCGGACTGAGCAGGCGCGGCTGTAGCAGGAGCCTCCGTGGTGGGAGATGGCAGTTTTGAGATAACATTACCGAGGAACTCTTGAGTACTGTTGTCATAGAGATCAAAGGCAATCTGGTAGGCCGAGACAACCGACGCATCGTTGCCAGTCTCGACCAGCTGACGAAGAATTGAAGCCGCCTTTTCAGGAGCATCAAGATAGACGGCGCACTTGGCGATGGCAGAGTAATCAGGGTCCTCAATGTCATTCAGGACCTTGAGAATAACCTTGAGTAGGTTGTTACGGAATCCGTGCTCTTGAACAACATCAAGGCACATGGTGAGAGAGTATTCCATAAGATCCTTGACAAATGCGGGGTCATTGGGGTGGTCCTTTTGGGCATCAAGGATAACCTGTGGGTAAAGATCAAGGCGCTTCGATTCGAAAATCATGCCGAGAACTTGTCTGTACTTCTTTTGCTGGATAGCAAGGTGGAAAAGCTGTAAGACGCGCTTCTCAAGGGCCTGATTCTGAGCGGGCTCCAAGTCTTGGGCGGACTCCAAAGAAAATGTGTCGCGAGAAAGCAGAGACTTGGAGGGCATGTGCTGGGCAGAGAATGGCGTGGTGGGCGAAGTAACAGAAGCTTCTGACTGGGAGAAGTTGGTGCCCTTCTCACCAGAGTTCTGGGCATTCTTGCGGTAAGCGGCATCAGCCTGAGAAACCCAATGGTCAATGGACTCAGCGATGATAGTCTCTTCAAATTCGGTAGGGGCCGAAATGTCGAACAGGTTCCCGGCGGAGAGGGAAAAGACCATGGCCTGGTGATAAGCCTTGAGATGGTAGTAAACCTTGGCAAGAACCAAGGCGACGAGAGCGTGGTCGGGGAAGGATTCATCGTCGTAGATGATTTCACTACAAAAAGTGGCGGTTGCTTGTTAGTATGTCGGGTCAGGATTAAAGCCCAGGGGCCGATGCCATCAACTTGTATAGACGGATTGTGATATAACGTACATTTGCTCAACGTGGCCGGCAACCTCAGTCCAGAGGGTATCCATATCAGAGTTGAGGATATCAAGAGCGAAGCTCTTCAGCGAAACATCCTCATCATGGAGGAAGGCAAGAATGCCCTTGGCCGACGACACTGAGGTCGGAGCGAGGGTAGCAATGGCAGTCATTGTAAACTACCGAGCAGTATTTTGTGAAGGTGGATGGTTGAGTGTTTCCAGAATCAGACTGGAGCAAACAGATAAAGTGAAGACGAGCGTTGGTCGAGATATCAATTGGGAAGTGGGATGATGAACCAATGCGCAAAACGCGGGCTAGACGGAGGGGTTGGCGGGATGTAAAAAAGAACGAGGCCGTCAACACTGCGTCACCGGAAGGGTGAAAAATGGAAACTAAAGCAAGATGTGATGACAATGGCTTAGCAACGGTGCTCACGACGCGCTAAACACAGAAATGGATAAATGAAGATCAAGGTTTGATGTTGGCAAGCAGCAAGTTGAGCTTTGTTGATGAGGGCAAAGCTACGACTGTAAGGTTACAAACAGCAGAGTACGTCAAGCAAGGCTTGCCTGGGACAGCTTTGCGCGTGCTTCCTGCAACCTAGTGCTTATAAACGCTGTAAGACGCTGTGTAGGCATACTGCCCCGCCCCTTCATGGTGGATGCCCTTGCGGCTTGGAAGACAGGCCACTAGCTGAGTCAGCTATGCTAACGTGGGTGGCTTTACATGAGGTCCTAACACAGTAGAGGATTGTTAGTGGGGTTCAAAGTGAGACTTGGATTTAGCTTCACTTATAGCTAGCTTCGAGTGAACGTCAGGCATGAATTTGAAGTATGATGCATACCAGATACTACAACTACAGGAGTGAATTGCAGACACGCCAATGCCAAAACTTGGGTTGACATTATAGTGTTATGAATATAAGAAGACACATGGTTTCATTGGAAACTTCGTAATATTCTGGCTACATAAACTGCTTTTTGACAGTTAAAATCTCGAGAGTCTAGAGAAATACGATAGGCATATATTGACATGCCCATTTGCATCCTTATCTACCAATGTGCATATATGAGTGTACATACACGAACGATATTACTGCCTGATGACGATTTTTTGATAAATACAATCTGAACATTGGGCAAAGTCAACTGGACAGGCTGTCAGCAGGCTGTGGACCGTGCTGTGGGTACCATAGACAGCTCTTTGGGCTAATCCCAATTCCTATTATCCCTTGGTCGCTTTCACCCATGGCCCTGTAAGTGTGAGATGTGAGTGGCCAGGGCCTTGACATAAGCGACCTTCGACGATTTGTTGTGGGCTGAGAAACTAGTTTAGAAGACAAAATGGTTATCAACACACATATGAATCATAACACAATGTTGTCGAAACATAACATACAGATAGGATTACGGGAGTTACTCCGATATATTGCCACAATACCCCAGGCTAATTTGGCCGACTCCTTTGGAAAGTAGTTTATATGGTAAACTACCGAACAGTAGTCAAATGGGAAGGAAACACACGTAGTTAAACTCCACTTTTCATGAAGTGTAGTGAAGGAAAGCTTGTTCCTGGTTGCACAGCCGCTAAGAAACCCCTCAAACTACCCTGTAAAGGTGCGCGCTGGCTGCAGCAACTACTGCAGGTTTTCACGGTTCCTGGGCACTTACTGGGCCTTTTCTGGGGAAACAACCTCCATGTTTTTTTTCCTGTCATCTCACACACGGCGCTTGCTGCCATTCATACACACATACTTTCTTGAGTTTTACACGCCCAACTTACGGCGTGCAACCAACGTCAAGTCAAGACAGGAAGCTGCGCCGACCCCGTCCATTCTTTTTCAGGACGCCACTGCACGTCAACGCCTGCCTTATTCTCATGTGCCTCCACGGCCCGATAGTCTAGACTTCCGCATTTGCGCCATCATCGCCATCCATAGAAATCGTCTTCGGTCGCAGTTTTTATCCCTAGCTCACGCTTCAGCAATCTATCATCCATCAGTACGACATCACCATCCTATACGATAACTGTCATTCCATATATCAACACTCTTAGTCGTTTACTTTAATGCTACAATTTGTCACGTGCGACTGCCCTTTGAGTCTGAACTCCATCCTTGTCCTCACTTATCTCTCCGACTTGGACCTGTCTCGTTACAATCGCGTCAATCACTGCTAAACTGCCGCTCCTGAGCTTGCACCGCCCAAAAGCTTGCTCGGTGTGACAGGTGCCAGCGAAAGAGAGAAAAAGACAAGTATTCGCAAAGTTGAATTTTGTTTTTGTTCTTTGCTCTCGTGCTCCGTGTTTCTCGCTGCTTAAGACGTGTGGTGTCCCTTTTTCTGGCCCGCCGTCTATAGCCCGAGACCCGTTGGTCCGCTTTTGGTTTTTGGTCCTCTTCAGACTCAGACAAGGTCGTTTTCCCCGTGATACGTCCTTTCTATCTCCCGCAACTGGTGCTTAGTCGCCCTTGCCATTGCCCTGCCGTCGCGCGACCCAACCTCGGTCCCCAGACACACACGCATACCTTATTCTGCTGGCGCATCACGACTAACTTGGGCCGCGCCATTCGCCATCGCATTCCCGTTGGTTGGCTTTCTCTGTTTCCATACGCCTGACTTTGCCTGTTCGCAATCACCCATTCCAGTTACCCCTCTCGCTCTGCAAGCCTTGCAAACTCCACCTTGCAGCGTGATTGTGCAGACAGTGATTGATCGCTTAGCCTGCACATACCCACAGACATTGTTCTTGTATTGCAACGTCCACGTCATTTCTCTCCGCGCCGTAAATCCATTGGCCTTTTTTCATCTTGTTTCTTCTATCTTCTCATCTGTCTCCGTACGCGCCGCGCCGCGTTTTCTTTGGAGTCGAAATCTCGACAAAATCGCGCAAGCGGAAGCATGCTTTGATCACACACGATTCCCAACAACACATTTGAATTCTACGACATGGATATCAGAGGTATCCTCAATGATAACGGCGGCAGCGGAGATCGCGGTCAGCCTCCCACGGCACCTTCAACTGCCGTTCCCAACCAGCCATCTCCCAGCATGCAGCGCCCACCGCCTGGACCCGATGCGCGAGGAGCGCCACCTCCGGGTTATCAATATAGTCAACCACCTATGCCAATTGGTCCGCCGCAAAATAAACCGCCGTACGGCAGTGAATACCCGCCACACCACCATTCAGCAAATGAACAGCCCGGCGCGCCGAGAAATAGTCGCGATTATTCCCAGCATCCGAACGGTCCGCCCTCATACCCTCCACCTCCGTCACAGAAACAACCGACGCTCCAACAACCACCGCAGCCGTATATGCGCCCTCAGTCAGTTGCCTACGATCCACGCGCTCAACCGCCACCTCAGTTATCAGCTCCTGGTCCGCCGTACCGACCATCGCCAAGTCAATCTCAGCCAGGCCCTCATGAGACTTATTACGGTCATCCGGGGCCGCATGGTCAATATCCGGCTGGTCCTCCGCAGTCTGGTCCACAAATGGTACCTGGGGCTCCCAAGCCGTCGCAACAGCCGCAGCAGCCTCAACACCAACCTCAACAGTACCCACCTTCAAGAGGAAGTTATCCGCCACCTAGACCACCGCTTTCTATTCCGACAGGGCATGCCCAACATCCTCAATCTCAATACCGCAACCCGTCGCCGCGCACTCCCTCTATGAATGAGCCGCCTAATCAGCCATCGCCTCGCACGCATCCAGCCCAACCTCAATCGGCTGGCTTAGTACCTGGACCGCATTCACAATATCCACCTCACCAAAGGACACTGTCAGCTCATTCTGCACATGGTTCCGCTGCGCCGCCATCGGCCGTTCCGGGTCAGCCACCAAACTACGGTTACCCAAGTCAATCGAGTCCAGTATTAGCGCCTGGTCAAGTTCCTATGTCGGGATATCCTCGGACTCTGTCACATCCCCAGCCACAACGTTCTGGGCAGATGACTCCAGTCGGACACCCTAATGAAGGTCGTTCGGCCTCAGTCTACGCGGCACCGGGAAGGCCTGGACCTGGACCACCGTCTACGAGCCCAAGCATCACGCCTGGTGGTTACGGCGTCCCATCTGGGCCTCATCCGCAACACCATGGACCTCCTCAGCATCATGAGAGACCGTACCAAGTGGCTCCTGGTGATCCAATGCACCGAGGTCAATATCCATCACCACATCAAACATCTGCAGGACTCCCTAGAGGTGGTTCGGTATCGGCCCAACAGGAAAGAGTTGAGCGCTCTGTATTTCGCGGTCAACAAGGCCCACCACCGCCGGGACACCCACTCGAAACGCCACAACAATATTCCGGAGTCCCAGGACGGTCACCGTCTATACCGCAAACAGCCCCGCCACAATTTCAGCAATCGCCGTATCGTCTCTCTGTTGCACCAGGTGCTGTGATGCAACAACATCCGTCGTCGCAAACCCGGGGCCCGCAAGCTCCGCAATCAGCTGCTACTGGGTCTGTACAACAACCACTAGCTGTTCTGCCTCGTCAGCAAGGCTCGCCTCACACTAAACCATCACCCTTAGAATCTAGCGGCGCTAGGGATGCACTCCAAAACCCGGAAACCCCAGTAAGACCCCAGCAAGACACGGCCCCACCAGTAGCTCTAGCGCAAAATCAGGGACGCCAGCCTCACCAAGAAATACCACAGGTGAAATTCAATCCTGTTGAAGCTACAGAATCTCGGTCCACAAAAGTTAATTCGTCGGCTACTATTGCATCTACCGAATCCGCTGCACCTCGTCTGTCTTCGCGTCCTAGTCCTCAACAGCCACAAAACATTGCTCCTATTCACCTGCCTCGCGACAACCGATCCTCGCGAAACGATTCCACACCCTCAGTCACTTCTGTCGAGCCGCCTGCGCATTCGAGTGCCGAGTCCAAAGAGCCTGTGCCCCGTCGACAATTTGCACCCGGGGAATCTACAAGATCAGCAGAGCCGCCAAAACCCAGGGGTACCGGGCTACAAACAACACATTCCAAGACCGAGGCGCCGTTGCTTCTTCCACAGTCATTAGCCCAGCCACTTTCGTCGTCACCGCAATCATCAAACGCTCGTAACCCATCGACTACGTCAACTGCTGCCCCTGCCGATAATAAGCGATCAGAAACTGCGGTTCTATCTGTCAATACTGAAATTCCGCCTGGGTCTTTGTCTCGTACCCCGAATCTGGAATCAGCCGCGCCTGCTCTTTCCCCAGCTAGAGCTTCATCCAGTAAAACTACGACGCCCGTCATTGAAAAGGTTACTCCGGCAAAACGCAAAAGTTCTGATACGCACAACATGATGCAAGTCGATTCCACCAAGCGTCGTGACCTCAAATTTAGCCCTGATCGTCACATGCCCGCCAATGGTACCGGGCCTAACCCACGCAAAACGGCAAGAGGCTCTATGTCTTCGGGTTCCTTGCCTGAGAAGAAGAGGGTCAAGGTCAGGCACACGCAAGAACCTGTTTGGGCACGAAAATATGTGTCGGGTGCGCGTCTCAACCACGAAAACTTCCAACTGCGTCAAGCCAAAAAGATTGCTCCTCCGGTACCACAAGGTGCTCGTCCTAGCCATAATGGCCGTGCTAGTCCTCAACGGTCGCGCAGCCATGGCGGGCCCATCAACAGTACTGGTATGGTTCCTGGCCAACGGTTTCTTGGTCAGTGGGAGCCATGCATGTCAAACATCAGGCGGATATCTGGGATTGCGGAAAGTGTGGCGAACTTCATTTATGCCAACATCATTCAATTTCCCAACGCCATGGAACTTGCCCGCTATGGTGCTCAATTTGAAGTTGAGGCCAAACTGGGGACTTTGCTTGATCGCAGCACCAACAAGAGAATTGAGTCGCCGGTTGCTTCGGAGTGCGTGCTTCACGAAAGTTCCCAAATAAACTTTCGCAGTGACATGACGGAACGGCAGCACAAGGATTACAACGATGCATTGAACGGCATGACGACCACCAGCACGGCTAACCGTGATCACCGAGTACCTATTGAGTACAAGCATCGCCGGGAGATTGACCAGTACTTTCCAATGCCTCAAGGCTCTGAAGAACAGTTTCCTCCGCCAATTCGTGATCTCATCCGCCAGCAAAAGTTTCCTCCCAAGGTTCGCGTGACTATGGATCAGAAAGACCCTTCACGCATTATCGCGCAGATTGTCAAAATACGGCTTGCGGATCTGTCAGTTTCGTTCCCTTCAAGTCCTTTAGACTGTCGAGTGAGCATCAACATTGAAATCAAATGGTCAGGGTCCATTAAGGATCTTGATGCACAGTCAAGTCAAGCCCCCAGCTCTGTTAAGATACGCCGGCAGAAGGATCGTTTATCCTACCGCCAGGGTCCGTATCAAATTGATCTCACTCAAGTGGTGAGTTCCCAGGTAAGTTCCGTATCCACTCTGTCTTCATTTTATAACTGATCACAAACTAACTATTCGCTTCATAA
>JSUI01006511.1:33620-49245 GCA_000833645.1 Huntiella omanensis | reverse complement strand
GAAGTCGAACTTAATCCCGACGCCATCTTACAACAGGGTCGTCTTATTCTGGAGAATGCCCCGCAACATGGCTACCAGGCACTTGTTGAAGGCTTTGTGGAAAATATTCGTATGTTGGCGCAAGAACCATCAGAGATAGCTCGGTAGAATTCCGTACCTCCTCGACGTTCTCGTCATGCAGTTATCCCGAAGCATCCTTCGACTAAACAGAGCCCTAAGCGTCTTCGTTGACCTGTCAGTTTTGCCTGTTTCTTTTGCTTTTAGTTTTCTTTGTCTTGTCTCATTGCGTGGGTCGTTTGTTTTTTGTTTGTAACTCTGCATACACGCGGTTTTGGGGTCGCATAAACATTGGTCACCTCGGTATAGAAATGGAGTTTATCTTTGTATTCTTATTCTTTTTTGTCTCTAGACTTTTCGTAACAAGTGCCCCTGAATTACCGTTTTATTCCATTAACAAGAATTAGTCAATTATTTGAAGAAGACATGTATCATTATCACACAAGCCAATTACTATAAACATGTGACCTTTTTAATCCAGACCCTCGAATGCCAGAATTCCATGAGCTCCCATGGGACCCAACTTGCGCTTCTTAGCAGCTTCCCGCTCCTTCTCTCTTTTACTCCGCTCACCATCGGAATCAGAGTCCGAGTCAGAATCCGAATCATCATCTGAGTCCTCCTCGTCCTCCTTATCGTTAGAGTCCTCCTCCTCATTCTCATTCTCATCATCATCCTCGTCAGAGTCACCAGACTCGTCATCAGAATCACTATCCCTTGCCCGCTTAGTACCTCTAGGCTTCGTCTCAACATCACCACTGTCAGTATCCAAAGACATATCCTCCCAGATCTTAACAGTGTTGCTATCCGCCGAAATCAGCCGTCCATAACAGTNTCATCTGAGTCCTCCTCGTCCTCCTTATCGTTAGAGTCCTCCTCCTCATTCTCATTCTCATCATCGTCCTCATCAGAGTCACCAGACTCGTCATCAGAATCACTATCCCTTGCCCGCTTAGTACCTCTAGGCTTCGTCTCAACATCACCACTATCAGTATCCAAAGACATATCCTCCCAGATCTTAACAGTGTTACTATCCGCCGAAATCAGCCGTCCATAACAGTCAACTTCAAGGTACTCCACAGCATTCTGGGTCATATTGTCGTGTTGAAGGGTCATGTCGGAAAGTGTCTGACGCCCGATGAGATCGACGAAACGGATGCTTCCGTTGCCAGTTCCACAGGCAACTACATGGCCAAGACCGAGACTCTCGGGGAGGTATACTAGGCACTCGATGTTTTCGTCACGGATAACCTTGATCTTGTGAATGGGCCGCTCAATATCATTGATGTCCCAGAGCTTGAGAGTTCCCTCATCGGTACCGGTAACTACAAGACCAGGCTTCTTGCTAGACTTGCGTGCGTGCATGTGTGGGATGAAAATTGCCGACATGGTGAGATCGTCTTGTTCGACAGAGTCCGTTACTACGCCCTTGTGCATGTCGCTAATGGCGAGGGTATTAGCGCCCGCCGTGAGCCACTGCTTGCTGGCACCAGAGGTACTTCCATCGGTAGGCGGCAAAGCGAAACAGTGGCTTACAATGGATACATGGGGCTGGGTAGGCTCTACCCTCTTCTTGCCAGTGTTGGGGTTCACGCCAATGACCCATGGGTTGTCACCGGCGATAATCAGCGTGTTGGGGTTGAGAACAATCATCTTGTACGGTGCGTCATCCTTATCCGGCTCGTTCATGCATACTTGGATCTTACTCTCCACCTTACCAGTCTCAGGACAGAACCCCTTGACTAATTTATCCGTGCCGGCAGAGTATAAACGGGAGCCATCTTCATTATAGGCAAGAGCGCGACAGGCGCCAGTGTGACGGGTGACTTTATACAAAGTCTTGAGAACGGGGGTATCCCGCGACTTAAGGTTCGAGTTAGGCGCCCGGTAAACAGGCTCCTTGTCGCCGTAGTTTGTGGGAACGGGAAGCTCATAGGTAGTGATACGGCCGGAGACAAAACCAATGGTGAACATAGGCTTGGTAGGGTGAACGGCCACGGCGGCGATGTCGTCGGAGACGGGGAAGGAGCACGTGTTTTGGAACATTGTGGTGGGTGTAATGGGTTGATGGGTATTAAATGATATTGAACAAAGGCTCCTCGAGAAGAGGATTCGATAGTGAGTTTAGGAACCGGGGAACGGTTCGATATGCCGCTTTGCGAAGCTTGGGCGCATTACACTTTCATGTTCTCACTTGCAATAAACTACTTGGGACTTTTTAGTGGGTCTTTGTCGTACGGTTTTATCGATTTGGGTTAAGTGTAACCCTACTGTTAGCCAGACTGTTGAATTGAAATTAAGGGCGTATGTTTTCGTTGCGCTTATAGTGTTTCTTGCGCTAACCTTTGAACGTCCATGCACTCCCGTTATCCGGCAAGTTGAGAACAAAACAACAGAAAAGTGGAGACACCCATCGGAGGTGGCCGATACCTTGATAAAACTGACATATTATCGTAGTAATGTAATCTATTGGGCGATTAAAAGCATTTTGTGTGGTGTATGTAAGTTGTTACTCGATGAGATCGAGTAATCGCCCCATGCGGCAATTACAGGAACGCTATCGATGGACACACAAGTGCGAGTTCCGCGGTATCCACATTCGTGGAATCTGGGGATAAACTGGGTTGACCATCTGCGGCAATGGAGTTTTCATTACGTTTTGACAGGCCGGCAGTGTAATTCACATGTGTAACGAGACAACAGATTGAGTGTGGATAGATATAAATTCATTAATTATTGGGACTGCTTTCCCACAAGGTATCAAAGCAAAGAAGAACGTAAAGAGGTACAGCTACATACATACAAATCCACCGGTACTTTTCAGGGACTACCAGATAAACAAAACACAACAACTGATACAATAGAAACATAAAACAATTTAAATCTNATATGCCGCTTTGCGAAGCTTGGGCGCATTACACTTTGATGTTCTCACTTGCAATAAACCACTTGGGACTTTTTAGTGGGTCTTTGTCGTACGGTTTTATCGATTTGGGTTAGGTATAACCCTACTGTTAGCCAGACTGTTAAATTGAAATTAGGGGCATATGTTTTCGTTGCGCTTATAGTGTTTCTTGCGTTAACCTTTGAACGTCCATGCACTCCCGTTATCCGGCAAGTTGAGAACATAACAACAGAAAAGTGGAGACACCCATCGGAGGTGGCCGATGCCTTGATAAAACTGACATATTATCGTAGTAATGTAATCTATTGGGCGATTAAAAGCATGTTCCATGGTGTATGTAAGTTGTTACTCGATGAGATCGAGTAATCGCCCCATGCGGCAATTACAGGAACGCTATCGNTGGACACACAAGTGCGAGTTCCGCGGTATCCACATTCGTGGAATCTGGGGATAAACTGGGTTGACCATCTGCGGCAATGGAGTTTTCATTACGTTTTGACAGGCCGGGCGGCAGTGTAATTCCCATGTGTAACGAGAGAACAGATTGAGTGTGGATAGATATAAATTCATTAATTATTGGGACTGCTTTCCCGCAAGGTATCAAAGCAAAGAAGAACGTAAAGAGGTACATACATACAACTACAAATCCACCGGTACTTTTCAGGGACCACCAGATAAACAAAACACAACAACTGATACAATAGAAACATAAAACAATTTAAATCTTCTCATCATTGGCACCCCGTGCACTGCCGACAGATGGAACCGACTTGTCAGTCGGGGTGACAACGGACTCCATAACGACCTCTTCACCAGGAGTCTCCTCGACTTCCTCAGGGAGTACTAGATTAAGGAAGGTGCAGACAATAGCTGCAACGACGAAACCCGACTCCATAATGATTTCAATAGCGTTGAGGAAACCCTCAAGCGCATGATTATTGCCGCTATATGTGAAGACATAGGTGAAGTAATCCGGCTGAAGGGTAGCACCATAGCCCAAGGAAAGACCAGCAGTCAGAATGAAGCGGTTCCGACGGGTAAATGGGACACTGCGGGCGATAATAGCGATACCGGAGACGGCGACGGAGGCGAAAAGGAAGGATGTCATACCGCCACGTACAGCGGCGGGGATAGCGACGAGAGAGGCGGCAAACTTGGCGAAGATTCCCATGATGATGAGGAAGAAGCAGCAGAAGTAGCCGGCGGTACGGTTGGCACAGCGGGTGAGAGCGATGACACCGTTGTTCTGGGCGAAGGTGGTGACCGGGGTGATTGTCATGAGAGCGGCGAGAACACCGTTGAGACCGTCGGCTAAGACACCGCCTTGGATACGACTTTCATAGGTCATGCCACTTACTTCGAGGCGGGAAACGTCACAAGTAGCGGTGATGTCACCAATAGCTTCGCAGGCACAGATTATGTAGACTGTTAAACATGGCAGAACCAGTGGGCCGTAGATGGACAAGGGGAATGTGTGGACCCAGATGTAGGAGATGACTGGGGCCTGATCAATGCTAGTCTTGTCAAAGTAGTTGCAGGCCGCAGCAATAACACAGCCAACAAACAGACCGCAAATGACACTGCAACTCTTCATAATCGGAGCTCCGAAACGCTCACAGAGAAGAATCGTAGCAAAGACACTAAACCCTAGACCAAGGAACTCAGCAGAGCCCCAGGGGAGAGGATGAGGAGCATCAATGTTGGGACACATGGAGTAGTATCCGGTTTCGGGGCGAGAAATGCAACTTCCGGAGCCACCGGTCCATTCTTGGAAGGCGGATTGAATGAGAGAGACGCCGATGAGAGTGACGGTGGGGCCGGTGACAATTGGAGGGAAGACGCTAAGGAGGACTTTGGGTGGGATGAAGGCGAGGAGGACTTCGATGAGAGCGCAGACGGCGGAGGTGCCGAGAACTGGAGATTGGTGGTTAGAGAGTTGATTGGGGAGGGAAGTTTGGAGGGTAAACTTACTGGCTCCGTAGGCTTTGGGACAGGGAAGACGGTTGCCATCGGCATCTACTTCGCAGTATCCGTTGTTGTACATTTGGGTGAATGCGCTAAAANTGACGGTGGGGCCGGTGACAATTGGAGGGAAGACGCTAAGGAGGACTTTGGGTGGGATGAAGGCGAGGAGGACTTCGATGAGAGCGCAGACGGCGGAGGTGCCGAGAACTGGAGATTGGTGGTTAGAGAGTTGATTGGGGAGGAAGGTTGGAGGGTAAACTTACTGGCTCCGTAGGCTTTGGGACAGGGAAGACGGTTGCCGTCGGCGTCTACTTTGCAGTATCCGTTGTTGTACATTTGGGTGAATGCGCTAAAAGAGGAATAGAGGTTAATGAATGTCTCAGAGAGAAAAAACTGGATTTCAGCTATGGCAACTTACCCGGTAGCAACGGAGATAATTGCAAAGGAGATACCAACGACCGATAAAAGTCCAGTGCCAACGTAATACGGAGTCTTGAAGATACGGAATCTAGTAATCTGAACAAGCGAAAGGGTTCCGGAAACAATCAAGGCCGTCGAGACAAGATATTGTTGCTCGGTAGTACTAAGGCTAACACCACCAGCACCCGACATAATCAACGGTGGTGTAATAACACCCGCAAGCATAGCAAGCGCATGTTGTAAACCCAACAGAATGGCTAAAACCAAGGGCATCCGATCGTTAAGGCCAAAGAACGGGGCAATATGGGTGCTTTTCTTCATGAAAGGGAGGTTTGGTCGGAATAGATGACCATAGTTATAATCGCCTAGAAGACCCTCCTTGGTAAGAAACATGCGCTTGGCTCCGCGGAAGAAGTTTGATAGCGACCAGTTATGACCTGGGTCTTCATGGCGAGCAATGTTGTCGGGGCCTTGATCTTCATCCATTATGACGATGTATGTATGTATGTGTATGAGACGTCGGTTGGAAACAAAGTAAAGAAATCAAAAGTATCCAAGAAAAGAGATCCGCTAGTAACTCGATCTATTAGTGNAGACCCTCCTTGGTAAGAAACATGCGCTTGGCTCCGCGGAAGAAGTTTGATAGCGACCAGTTATGACCTGGGTCTTCATGGCGAGCAATGTTGTCGGGGCCTTGATCTTCATCCATTATGACGATGTGTGTATGTATGTATGTGAGATGTCGGTTGAAAACAAAGTAAAGAAATCAAAAGTATCTAGGAAAAGAGATCCGCTAGTAACTCGATCTATTAGTGTAAACCGATAAGGTGAAGTGGGCCCGGGTAGTGGGGATATCAATGTACGATGGTGAACGACGGAAAGTATCGAGAACAATGGATATTCAAGATGGCGGACGGGTTTATCTTTATAGTCTGGTTAATCTATATCTCTAAGACCAAAAAAAAGGTATCGCCCCAAGCGAGGTAGTATCTTCTGATAACGACAATCCGGGACTCCATCCATCGATCCTGTTCCTCTGGCCCGATTAGGAAAGCATTTGGGATTCTTCTAGTTTGGGGGTAATTCGTGGCAGCGGGTTTAATGGNGTATCGCCCCAAGCGAGGTAGTATCTTCTGATAACGACAATCCGGGACTCCATCCATCGATCCTGTTCCTCTGGCCCGATTAGGAAAGCATTTGGGATTCTTTTAGTTTGGGGGTAATTCGTGGCAGCGGGTTTAATGGTGGCTATAGTATAGAGGAACTAATTTATAGTGAATGATTCTGGTTAATGGGTGATTTGAGCTGTTGATAAGGTATTTTACTAGAGAATCATGGCTGGCTTGGAGATTGAGGTACATGATCGCTACATATTGTGGGCGCACAAACCATGAATAGTTTGTTTGAACTGCGTCATTCACTTTCCGTAGTAACGGAGTCTACATCCTTTACAGGGTAGTTAGGGAATATTGGGGTACGGGTCTGGACTATCAAGAGCTAGACTTAGTTCGATAGCTAAGTTACGATAGCATAGCTCTTTGCTTCAATTCTGAACTAGACGCTACCACTCTAGCCCGGTCTGTCAATGAGTAAAAGCCACAGTCATAAAGAGGGGGGTATACCTATGCAATTCAGTTCCTCTCAAGACCAAGATGTATCCAAATTGAGAGTTGTAGCTTTATCACTCTTCTATCATGTTTTCACCAAAAGATTGACATTCTAGCCATGACAAGCAACTTGAACGTAACAACCATCTTCCCGGGGTAAAACTATCTCCAAAACGNCGATCCTGTTCCTCTGGCCCGATTAGGAAAGCATTTGGGATTCTTCTAGTTTGGGGGTAATTCGTGGCAGCGGGTTTAATGGTGGCTATAGTATAGAGGAACTAATTTATAGTGAATGATTATGGTTAATGGGTGATTTGAGCTGTTGATAAGGTATTTTATCAGAGAATCATGGCTGGCTTGGAGATTGATGTACATGATGGCTACATATTGTGGGCGCACAAACCATGAATAGTTTGTTTGGACTGCGTCATTCAACTTTCCGTAGTAACGGAGTCTACATCCTTTACAGGGCAGTTAGGGAATATTGGGATACGGGTCTGGACTATTAAGAGCTAGTCTTAGTTCGATAGCTAAGTCATGATAGCATAGCTCTTTGCTTCAATACCGAACTAGAGACCACCGCTAGCCCGGTCTGTCAATGAGCAGAAATCACAGCCGTAAAGAGGGGGGTATACCTATGCAATTAAGTTCCTCTCAAGACCAAGATGTATCCGAATTGAGAATTGTGCCTTTATCACTCTTCCATCATATTTTCACCAAAAGATTGACATTCTAGCCATGACAAGCAACTTGAACGTAACAACCATCTTCCCGGGGTATATCTATCTCCAAAACGGAGTCCCTCTAAAAACCCCGCCCACAACCGAAAATACACTCATCGCCTCGTACCGAAACAATGATAACGGGCGGATTCCGTCTAGAAGCTTAGTGGCAAGGGGGGAGGGGAGAAGCCCGGAGTACGCGAGTAAGCTCTTTCTCAGCTATAGCGTTGTAATCTAGGGTTGTAGACGAATCTAGTTAAGAGGCACACGTAACGTTGGGTTCTGTTCTGTTCGGTGGCTGCCGGGTGGGATGAAGATCTTGGCTGGATAGGCTTTGATTTCGTGGGGAGGTCGGCAGTGTCCGAGATTATGTGGTTTTAGGTGACGAGAGGTATTGGTAATGATACTGTTGATGTAACGGTCGNTAGAAGCTTAGTGGCAAGGGGGAGGGGGAGAAGCCCGGAGTACGCGAGTAAGCTCTTTCTCAGCTATAGCGTTGTAATCTAGGGTTGTAGACGAATCTAGTTAAGAGGCACACGTAACGTTGGGTTCTGTTTGTTCGGTGGCTGCCGGGTGGGATGAAGATCTTGACTGGATAGACTTTGATTTCGTGGGGAGGTCGGCAGTGTCCGAGATTATGCGGTTTTAGATGACGAGAGGTATTGGTAATGATACTGTCTCGCGATGTAACGGTCGATCAGTAACGACGTCATAGTAATTATACCTTTTCAATTACAAACAAAAATAGACGTCAAAGTATCTCCACAAGATGATCTTTTTAATCTACAAAACTATCCAAAATCGGTCATAGATATTTCCAATCTTGGTTTAAGCCATCATGTTACGGGAGGCTCAAATTCGCCTGGCACAAGCGGTTTCATTCCATGCCATTGTGTGCTGTCAAGTACGTAATGAAAACCAGGAGATGCAGCTTTTATTCGTCATGAGAAATCCAATTAAGGAACACAGACGAACTACATATGTCGGGGCTCTGAATGTGGGGTTTAGAGAACTTGACGACCTACATATGTGGATGTTCAAACAGGAAACGTCCTTTCTCGAATATAGTAACGATTAAATTCATTGATATTGATTCATAAACCACCCATAAATCACTCTTTCTCGGCCGCAAAAATCCTTATCTAGAATTTCTACAAATCCAAGTAATGCCATCGAGTAAGAATCGAACCCCNCCATGCCATTGTGTGCTGTCAAGTACGTAATGAAAACCAGGAGATGCAGCTTTTATTCGTCATGAGAAATCCAATTAAGGAACACAGACGAACTACATATGTCGGGGCTCTGAATGTGGGGTTTAGGAGAACTTGACGACCTACATATGTGGATGTTCAAACAGGAAACGTCCTTTCTCTAATGTAGTAAAGATTAAATCCATTGATATTGATTCATAAACCACCCATAAATCACTCTTTCTCGGCCGCAAAAATCCTTATCTAGAATTCCTACAAATCCAAGTAATGCCATCGAGTAAGAATCGAACCCCACAACAGACTTGACCAGGATCAAGCCCGCCACTACCGATAAGCAGCCGCTTCAAGTGCCAAGACTAGGATGTGATGTGCCTTGAAGGTCGTCACCAAAATGGACGTAATATGGTAGTATGTTGTACGCTGAAGAGATTGAATGAAATGATAAAGCCATTACCATTAGCTATTCCGGGCGTGTCTGTAGCTTTACATGTCAACCTGACCGAAACACCAAATAATTGCTCCAATAGTTACTATCAACGTCTAAATATGTACATGTGTATGTACATACACAAGTCAGCCTTCTCCCCTACAAAGGATGATANTAATGCCATCGAGTAAGAATCGAACCCCACAACCGACTTGACCAGGATCAAGCCCGCCACTACCGATAAGCAGCCGCTCCAAGTGCCAAGACTAGGATGTGATGTGCCTTGAAGGTCGTCACCAAAACGGACGTAATATGGTAGTATGTTGTACGCTGAAAAGATTCAATGAAATGATAAAGCCATTACCATTAGCTATTCCGGGCGTGTCTGTAGCTTTACATATCAACCTGACCGAAACACGAAATAATCGCTCCGACAGTTACTATCAACTCCTAAACATGTACATACAAGTCAGCCTTCTCCCCTACAAAGGATGATATCCGAGACCTATCAGCCCGAAGGAGTCGCGGAAAACGTGCGCTACATGTTATGACGGCGGGCTCCGATAGTAGAGAGTAAGGGTAAGGGTAATTTATATTTACATCATCAAACTGTTAAACATCTCCGAGTATCGCTCATCTAATGTATTAACAAGATATTGGGTAGGCGATGTTACATGCAGATATTCAGCTGAATAACGCAACGATAAGAGCGGGCGCAACTATGCATATCCAGATATTTCTGCGACTTTTCTTCTGCCTAAATGCGGTAGTGTCACGAGACTAGTTGATTATCCATTGTATATTCATTCATTATTAACTCTGACTTGTCAAGTATCTAGAATACATGTCTAATTGCCTTCCTAGAGCTCATCATGGTCATCTGTACTTGTGCGTGCGTCAAACTGCTTATTCAGTTCCCCAAGATTCTTATAGTCCGGTCCATCTTCACCTAGACCCCAAGCAAAGACACCACCAATGGGATACTGATCAATGATACGTTCGAATTTGAGCGCAAGCACCTCGGGTGTATCATATGTCCACCAGATATTCTCACTCTCATCAAAGTAACCATACCCACCACCACCAAGTTCAGTGAAATTGCCCTTTGTCAAAGACCGTTCAAACGACGCCTCGAGATCTTCAGGGCATTTATCATCCCAACTGAATGCGCCTGCCTTGCCCAAGTCAGCACCGGTGTGCGGATCTTCCATGATTCCGGTGGGACAACTAATTGGTTTTGTGGATAAGTCACACGAAGTACCGTCGGTATGAAACCATTTGGCATACCACGCCANATATTCTCACTCTCATCAAAGTAACCATACCCACCACCACCAAGTTCAGTGAAATTGCCCTTTGTCAAAGACCGGTGAAACGATGCCTCAAGATCTTCAGGGCATTTATCATCCCAACTAAATGCGCCTGCCTTGCCCAAGTCGGCACCGGTGTGCGGATCTTCCATGATTCCGGTGGGACAACCAATTGGCTTTGTAGATAAGTCACATGAAGTACCGTCGGTATGAAACCATTTGGCATACCACGCCAGACCGAGATTGAGTTTCTCAAGGGGGGCACCGGTGCTAACGTAGAGTTCTAGCGCGTCTATGGAGTCTTGGATTCCACTGTGGTGCTTGATGACGGTGTCACGACGGTTCATCAGGTCATATGTCATGACGTTGAGAAAGTCGAGACTCTCCATGATAGTAGGCATAGTGTAATTAGTGAACGCAATGAGATCTTCCGCACGACCCGGTACAGCCGCCGTCAACAAAATATCCGGCCCAATAGCATTCCGAATAGAAGTAAGAAGACTCGGATACGCCCAGATTTCCCACGTCTTATTCGAATTCGGGTTAATCTTGTAGTCTTCGCCATTACCCCCGGGATACTCCCAATCAATATCAACACCATCGGCTCCCGTCCGATCAATCATGGTAGCGACATTCTCAGCCCAAATCTTTTGAGTCGTGGCGTTTCTAGCGCCCACGTCAAAGCCACTGGTGTCACCCCATCCACCGATTGACACGATGAATTTGGTGTCGGTGGGGAATTGAGGTCGAAGATCGGAGATGTTGGCGAAGAGAGGGTAGCTTTCGGGAGGATCTTCATTGAAGAGGGGGGAGTTTAGGAAAGCTAAGTTGACGTGGGTGATGTGTCGGAGTTCCTCGGTAGCGGGGAGAGTATCATGTTGTCTATGTTATGACGTTAGTTTTCCATCCTGTCAATATCCTCTAAAACCTAGAAACATACCCCGTGAGATACATGATATTTCTCAACGAATTCCCCGTAGCCATAACACCAGATACACCGGTCAGGACACACCCGGCCGACAAATAAGTGGAAGTGGACCAACGCATGAAGAAAGAAGCAGGAACCAATTCGTGTATTACACTCCTAACAGGATGAAGGACGAATATTCCGAATCTCAACAACTCAATCTTGCCTTCTACCGTCCTTTATATATCGATCTCGATTATGTCCTCCTGAATACGACATACTCAACTGCATCATCCCGAGAAGTCTCCCGGTAGTACTAGACGCAGGGTTATATCCTCAATAACCCTAACACACAATGTCACCAAATACGAACTTGATTTTTATTAGAGACGGCATGAACAGGTACAGGTGGAACAGGGGCTCGCCAATCGTGAAGTACAAAGCTTGCAGGTAACCGTCCGGTAGTTCATGGCGTCGGTGGTACATACATATAATTAGAGAATGGCAGGTGTCTGGCCAGTTGTTTTTTGTATTGTACATACATATGTATGCGGCAACGAGACATGGAGGAAGCGCATGACGGATGGCATGTTTCCAAGAGTCTCATGCAAGACATCAAAGTCAAGGGGGCTGGGCTCTGACGCCACGGTAAGTGGGTTTGGTCTCGTGGACATCAGAAGGAATATGCTTCCATTGCCTTGTCAAGTAACCGACATGTTTAAACGTGGTGGTATATAGTCTCTTCTAGAATACAGAACACACAAGTAATATTGCTTTTTTAGAAGATCTCAACAGCCCCACGCAAGCTCTACTAGCTAGCAAGCTCTAAAACCCCATATAAAGCTTGGTCGTCTTGTTTGTGTTTGTGGGGTGGAGGAGTCAGGGCCAAGTGGGCTATAGGATCAATCATCAATGCACCTCACCCACTAGGCTAATTGTGGAAAAATAGGCGGTTGTCGGCCAGCAAAGAAAAAACAGGGAAGTCTATGAGCCTACAATGTGTGTGGATTGCTTCGAACAGGGCGATGGGAAAGCTGGTCTGTGGTGAACCGCACCTTCGGGTTTTCCGCTAGATATAGTGTATGGAAATCTACGCAAGTGAGGGGAAGGAGAACCGAGGAAATGGAGAGACGATCTTGACAGGTATTCGATAGCCCCACCTAGCCGGAGATTTCCTTCTTGTGTAGTTGTGAGATTACTGTTTTCTTGAGATCTTACCAGTGGATTATACATACTTGGTTGGACATGAACCCCCTACTTCAAGAACATATACAAATAGCCGGAGTTTCTGTATGAGGTTGATGATGTGTCTATCGGGATAAACCATTCCGGTTGCCAAGCCCGTAAGCTCGCTGTATGTACACATGTATATTACAGGATCCACGTCCAAGTTCGTTGCCCGATTTTGGTGTAAAGTCCTATTGACAAGACAAGTAGCTGAGATAAAGTGGTATGATACTATCGTTTTCGTACAGGGCACCATGTAAAGATGCCGTCAATAACCAGGGCCACCAAGTCATTATGACTGAGGAATTAGAAACCTGCAAATTGACCGGTTGAAGCGGGGAAATCTCCAGAAGAGGTGGCTGGAAAAATGGGATTCTTTAGGAATATCGTGAAGGATTAGGAATTCATTGTGCCGGAGTACATGAAATCTCCCTATGGCGTGTATTGTGACCGGGATTTCGGGGCTTCTTTTTGGTCGGTTGAGGGCTGATGAGGCTTGAATGTGGCCTGTGTTTCTGATATTAAAGAGCTGATTGTTACGGGTAAGAAGTATCCCGCTGAACTGGGAAACAATCTAGTCATATAATGTACCCAAGAACTTGGAAAAGTTCCTCAAAGATTGTTGGTTCTTTGCCGGTCATTCGGGTTTATTCATCCCTCTTTGTCGGATCCAACATCGGATAACCAACCAAAAGCCCTGTCAACCCAGTACATTGGGCCTGAGCCAAAAGCAATACATACATACATTAGGCTGAGTGTAAAGTACATCAAAAAGAAGCAAATTTGACTAAGCGAACATGTCAGCTCAAGTCAATTCACTCCAAGATTTCTCAACTTTGTACAGGACGTGATTAATAACCGAGAATCGTGTATAAACAACCCAAGAAACCGGGCAAATAAAGGCCAAGACTAGCGGGTCCTGAGGCTGGCTCTAACTTTCCTAGTTACTGCACAGAACCACACAGACTACTTATGGGACCCGGGGAAGTAAAACCACCAGAACTGGCGAAACATGACCACCCAATACTGAAGAGAAAGACCCTATGAAGGAACGAAAAGATGAAGTGAGAATGAGAATGAGTTTATGTGCTCGTTTTTTTATCTTGGTGGCTAGGGGATTCTGAAGGACGAATGGACGGACGGACCTTGAAGAGAATTAACACACATACAAAAAAACATGGAGACGGCGGAAAAAGCGGACTTGGAGGAGATTTACATACCATGTTTCTTTTTTTCTTTTTCCTTCTTTAATTTCTATTTTTCTCTTCTTNGGGACCCGAGGAAGTAAAACCACCAGAACTGGCGAAACATGACCACCCAGTAGTTGACACTGAAGAGAGAGACCCTATGAAGGAACGAAAAGATGAAGTGAGAATGAGAATGAGTTTATGTGCTCGTTTTTTTCTCTTGGTGGCTAGGGGATTCTGAAGGACGAATGGACGGACGGACCTTGAAGAGAATTAATACACATACAAAAAAACATGGAGACGGCGGAAAAAGCGGACTTGGAGGAGATTTACATACCATGTTTCTTTTTTCCTTTTTCCTTCTTTAATTTCTATTTTTCTCTTCTTATTCTTGAAATCACAAAAATCTCGGGCTATTATCATTTACAGTTTCTTATACCCCCACCCCCACACTTTTTTTTTTGGATTCTCTTTGTTCTATGTACAGTACATACATACATAATCAGCTTCTACTTGCCATATCAAGAGAAATCTTCACCGCGTTTTCCATTCCTTTGGGCCCTTTCAATCCCTCGTCGTTTTTAATGAACATTATTGTCTTCGGCTTACGGCTTTTCCATTTAGAGCCGTATACATAACATCCCTATATCCCCGCTGTTACTACCATATCATCCTGTTGTAACTAGCCAAGTCCTAGTCAAGTCGAAACTAGATAAGAACGGCTGGAGAATTATCGATTCATCCTTGAACCTCTGGCGTCATTACTATACCATACCTAGACTCTTTTTTTCCTACTAAACTGCTTTGTTCCTGGCTTTACCTTTCTTCTTTAACTACTTTAGCCTGTTCTTGGCCGCTTCTAATCCTTCTTGGCTATATCTGACAGACTGACAAATATCTGTCTCACTTCAAGTTCTTTTTACTTTACATTCACCTAATGTACTTTGGACTCTTTTCTTATGCACATAGCTACCATACTTCAACAATAAAAGCCGCCTATACGCCACAATACCGCCAAAAGATGAGATCACCATCACAGACACCATCACCACCTGCAACCCCGTCAGCAGCATCTGTCGCTACAAACTTCACACCTATTACAGGAACCGCTCATGTAGCAGACGAAAATCTCTCTTCAATGTCAACTCACGCCCCACCAATATCTCTACTCTGGAGACCAGATGAGACAGATGCCGAGAGTACCTTTGATCGCGACTCTTTCGCCTCAGGTCTCGAAGCAGCTTCATCTGACTATGACTCTGGAGAATTCAGTTTAGAAAACTACGACTTGGAAGTATCTTCCATCATCATGCGCCATGAGTTTGAAAATGGTCGTCGGGTAGGTACTTTTTTTTGTTTCCGCATGTCTTAGCTCCAAGACTTGGCTCCGAGATTTGGTTTTTTAAGACGGGGTCTGACTTATAGTTTGACCCTCCCTGACTTACATTCTTTTACTTACTTACTAACCATACCACTTTAGTTTCACAAATTTCGCCATGGTCGTTACCCGTTACCAAACGATGATGCTGAACAGGAACGCGACTCTTGGAAACATGCTTTACAGCTTGAAGTTACCGATGGTCTCTTATTTCATGCCCCATTAACCCGGGATCCATGCCGTATCATCGACCTTGGCTGTGGCACCGGCCGTTGGGCAATGGACGTTGCCGAAGCCTATCC